>CM076973.1:27302969-27430469 GCA_039105355.1 Benthosema pterotum | reverse complement strand
CTAAAAGATGAGCAAGCTTGTCTTTCTTTCTTAATGCCTTTTCTTAAATCCCCCCTCTCTGTCTCATTAACCCCTTGTTCACATTATATATTTGCTTTGGCTCCAAACACTTGCCCTTCTCTTGGCAACCTGCTGCCCCACAGAGATGCTGAGGTCATCAGCTCTGATGCTCTACAGTGCTCCTGGCCCCGGCCAGGGGAATAGGTCACACACACACGCACACACACACACACACACACACACACACACACACACACACACACACACACACACACACACACACACACACACACACACACACACACACACACACACACACACACACACACACACACACACACACACACACACACACAGTGTTTTCATAGACTGTTTACTGGTCCCTTTATGACCCCTGTTAACAATCCACTGACATTTTAACAAGTGAGACAGGCCAGTCTCGTCTATTATGCTAATGAATCAGAAACAGCTCTGTCAAGAGTCTGCTGCCGTACACATACTGCAAGAGCCGATGACTTCACACCAATGGACTCGTACAACTCGACTGCAGAGTAAATAAGTGACTGACTCGTTGTAGTGTGTATGCACTGTCAGAGGTGTAAAAAACGAACACTGCATAAAAGTCCCTTAAGTCCTGGCTATCATTTAATGACTATATGCTTCAGTCAAAGCAGCGGCAACTCCGGACTTTAGGGTTTGACCACACGTTTACGTTATTCTGTTGAAAGAATGTGCAAATCATAAATCATAATATAATAACACAGGAGAAAGTGGACAACGAGAGAAGCACTCCTGGCAGCCCCTGGTGGCTGTGTTGACCTTCACAGGCATCATGTCAATTGATCAGCAAGTTTCAAGGCCCTCATTAGATTTGGCTAATTAATTGGAGTTAATTAGAGTTATTTTTGTGCAAGACACAGTTTTGACTACCACACTTCCTTCACAGGTGTTGCGGACAATATTAATTAAGGCTTTGTTACATTTAGTGTATAGTACATTAAATGTAACTTAAGTTACATTTAGTATACCTTAGTTCTTAAAACTTTTAAGTTCAAGGACCCAAATATCTTGGAGAGTGTTGAAGTGGAAACCAAATGGACCCCTGCGGATCCATTTGGTTCCAATTGTGTAATCTCAAATTTACATTTGAGTCCTACTCAAGGGGCGGGCCACTAGAGTGTTTACAGTGAGCCAACATGGTACAATTGGAGCACTGACTCTGTTTGATCAGATCCTGACACAACTGACACAACAGGAAAGGCCAAGAGGTCACTAAATTCAGTTAGGGTCATCCAGGGGAGCACAAAGACATTTCCATGGCAATCTAATCAGCATTTGTGGTGAGCCAGGTGTTCAAATCAACTGACCAGTATAGCCATCAGTAGAGCAAGTAAAAAAAAAAAATATCAGTCATAGTCGTAATTTTTCCTCCTGTTCTTTTCTTGTCAAACACAATCATCTTTAGACAAACTGTGGCTCGACTGATTGTTGTGCAACTGTGTCCTGGAATTACTGACAGCATTTTATCCCATGTGGTATAAAATGTAGCTTCCCAAACCAGTGTCAGTCTGTGAATCATAGATTAGATATGACGAGTGAGCCATCGGAGTGTCTAATGTGTGAACACACGCTGATGTCTGGCGTGGGCTTTAATTACCCCTAATCATGTGGTGCACACTCTAACCAAACTTTTCCATTACAAGCACCTCTCCTTCTCCTTTATCCTCTCTCCTCCCCGTCTCTCTCCTCCCCGTACACACACACACACACACACACACACACACACACACACACACACACACACACACACACACACACACACACACACACACACACACACACACACACACACACACACACACACACACAGTCATTTATTGCATGTCTCGTGCCAAACCCACAGTGGTGAGAACCTCCCTCCAGTAAGGCAGGCTTTCACTAAAGCATCAAGCCACCAATTAATTCATTAACACACGTCGCTTCAGGCACTAAATAGTTGCAAAACTTGGACCGTCTCTCTGTAGTGCAAACACCGCACACACTCTGACTTACTCTACTGCACATGTATCTTCCCCTCCCACTGTATTTAATGTATTATGTATAGGAATGATGATGGAACAATTCACTTTCTGTACATGCAGTCTTATGTATACCTGGATATGAATAAAAATATGTATAATAAAGCATATTGCATTGCACATCGTTAGTTTAACGCTGCAATCTGTAAGTTTTGTGCATTGTGCGCACATTAGGATGCTTATACTGTACGTGTATTTGTGCACTGGCTGAATTACTATGGCTCACTGTTTTGGTACTATTTGAAACATTTTCAAACTTTTCACCACCCCCAAGTGTCAAAAGTACACTCAGCTCCCATGACGGTCAGAATTGAGGCTGCCAAGAAATAAAAGAAAACCAGTGCAGTGAGGACGGCTCGTACACAGCAAGGTTGTAGAACAGTTTTACTGCACGTGTCTTAAGGGCTCTAGGGGAACACACATGTGGCAGGCAGGGAATATTCAAGTGTACTGTAGTTGTCTCCATAGAGGACAGCTACAGTAATATTGACTATACTCTCAGAAGACATTTCTGTTAGCAAATGCTTCAGCCAACCCAATTATCCCCAGCTGCCGTCAGTGTGTGTGTTATGGTTGGGATGGTAGAACTGCAAACGCACACACACACGCATGCATGCACACGCACATGCATGTGTGCACGTGTGCGCGCGCACACACACACACACACACACACATGTACATACAGTACATACTTGTTAGGTTATTGATGATTATTAAATGAAGATTATTTATAGGGGGGGGGTATTTATAGATGATAATGGCATCAGAACAGTTGTCCATAATGTAGTGACGCACATACAGGTTGATTGATAAGCCGATGGCGATTGAGAGTTCATATGCAGTGAGGGTGTCAAGAGGGAAGTGAATACAGGCTAGAGCCCAAAGGAGTAATGCAATATTCCTTATGGCTTCCTACCAAAACCACTTCTCAAAAACAAGGTCAAGGTTCCATCTCAGCTTCACACACATGTGCACGCACACACGCACACACACGCACACGCGCACACACACACACACACACACACACACACACACACACACACACACACACACACACACACACACACACACACACACACACACACACACACACACACACACACACTCACACACACACACAAGCAGTACACGCTGCCTTAAAATGCACTCACATTGAGAGGAACTGTGTTCCATTATGCGTTTAGCCAAAGCAATGAAACTAAACCACAGCCACAGAAATGTTCACTTTGCCCAAAGAACCACAACTTCAACAAAGGATGCAAACAGACTGTAAAATTTCAGCAAAGTAACATAATATGTCCACTAGTGCCCCACACACACCATGTTTTGTCAAAGGCTGTGCACTGAACAGTAGTCAAATTAATATTTTTCCAGTTGCGATGTAATTTACATGGTAGTATTACACACTGTTATGACATGTTATAAGAAAGCAAGCCTCTCCACCCGACAGGTGACAACATGATTGTTCTGACTGAATTTCCATCTACAGCAAATATGTAAAAATCTCTCTCATGCACGTATGCACATGCATATACACATGCAGTACAGGAGTACTTATTATTGTTTTGGGGACCAATAACATTTTCATTCACTGCATTAATGTAATAAATTTCTCTAACGCATACAGTACATACGGGAAACATATGCACATACAGACATGCTGCTGACATGTAAACGCAGGCACACACACATGCCTACTAATTATTGTTTTGTGTGTTACATGCCTATGCATTGAATGTGGGCTGTGCCTCTGATATTATCTTCTCATATAAACATGATATAATCTGACATAAACTTGTTTTCATTTCCTGGGTTTTGCATGATCAGATGCTTTGTTCTGTTGCCACACTCTGAACCTTTAAGCTGGCCTAATCTTTGCCTGACAATTATTTCTTCTTTACTGCATATGATATATGAAGCATGTGCCTGTGCATCTATTCTTAGTCATGTCATTCCTTGTTTTTCAATATTGGTTGGTTCCTGCCTTTATTTGATAGCAGCAAATCCACTTCCGGGCTTATGGAATCGAGGAACGGAACCCAGAACACACCCATATGTGGTACATGCCTTAACCACTTGGCCTACTCTCCGTCAACTGAACTGGCTTAATGTGTACTCCTGGCCCTCAATGTGTCCTCCATATGTGTGATGAGGACATACCAGTACAGTAGCTTAAACGAACAATGAGAACCATAGCAACACCATTAGTAAAATACAAGTAGGCAACCTCACATTTCAACACAATCATGTCACATGTGTGTGGATTGTTGACTGAGTCAATGTCCCAGCAGCTGCCCTACGACACCCAGATGCCCTCCAGACCAGAGTAGACCAGACCAGGCTGTCAGGCTCTGGTAGTCCTCACACTGAAGTTTATGCTTTTTTCCAGGCGAATATTGCAGAATTTCGGAGAATGTATTAAATAATAACAATAATAAATCACTTTATGTCAATCACTTTTGCACATTACTGATGAATATTTTAAAGTGTATTTTTTTTCCGACCGCAAATGATTTTATCAGTTTTTTACAGCTGCCCATGGCAGCTGTATTCCTCCTTGCTGGACATGTGTGCTCACACACATTCTGTATTGTGCTCACACACACACACACACACACACACACACACACACACACACACACACACACACACACACACACACACACACACACACACACACACACACACACACACACACACACACACACACACACACACATGTTTGGGCCATGTCATAAACAGTACCTACTCACTACAAACGCAGCACTGTGCACGCAGCCGTGCGTCTGTGCGTGCACGTTGTGTCTAGATACTGTAGCCTATAGTAATCATTTTTGGCTTTCTGGTTCTTTGTGGCTGATTACAGTCCTTGATATACTGTAAGCTATCAGCCGTGCTTACAATATGTGCTGGCTCAGTGGCCATGTTTGAGTGTGTTTGACAGGATCGAGCAGATTTCAGATACTAAAATAGAAGTGCCGGCTGATCGTCTGGACCGTGATTGACTTATTTTTGCAGTGGTTTACAGAACAAGTCATAAACACTGATAAGAGAGAGCAGAGAACCAGATTCTTGGCCATTCCCCCGTTTGAACTGCCGGCTAAAGACCTGCAGTACCCGATACATGCTTTGTAGTGTGTGTGTGTGTGTGTGTGTGTGTGTGTGTGTGTGTGTGTGTGTGTGTGTGTGTGTGTGTGTGTGTGTGTGTGTGTGTGTGTGTGTGTGTGTGTGTGTGTGTGCGTGCCTGCCAGTCTGCCTGCCTGTCTGCCTGTCTGTGTGCATGTGTGGACTTGTTATATTGGTGAGTGCCAAATAACCCACGAATAGTATTAATTAGAGCAGAGGTTTTCAACCTTTTTCATACCGGGGCCCACAACTAAAGGACCCAAAACTAAGGATTTTCAAGTATGTGTTCACAATTTAGGAGAGATAACTGGCAAAACCTTGCAAAATAACAATTCTTCTACATTTTCTAATTGTGTAGATTCTTATTCACGTAATTCAGATGCATAAATATAATTTAACGTAAAATGATATAATTAATCATAAAATGATACCAAATGGACCCTTACAAAAATGGGTCCATTTGGTATAATTTTCTCAAGAGTTACAGATCTATAAAGGTCAATTTGGTTACCAACTGTCCATCATTTAACTGGGGACCACCTATATATCAGGGACCACTGGTTGAAAACCACTGAATTAGAGAAATAAGACGTTGTGAGAACAATTTTCCTGCATACAGGTGTACATGTGCGTATCAAGAGCGACAGGTGAAAGTTGAATGAGAGGGAAGAGAAGGAGGGGTGGGGGGTGGGGTATGCGGTGGGCACTTACAGAGCAGTCTAAAGTGCAACACTACTCTGCCGATGCATTTCCACTTGTTTTTCTGACTGTGTTTGCCATGACCAGTACCTGCACTGCCAATGAAGCGGCCGGTGTCTTTGAAGATGAAGGATGCCGGTGTTTATAAAGTTGCTTGGTAAGCGGCTCAATCATTAACCAGACCCTCGGTCATCTCCGTGTATCACGCTGGTAGCGAGGCATCTTGACAGCTGGCAATCTGAGGAGGGGGTCCTACATGGAAAATCTCTATATATGGCAATTGTGAGTGCAGATGCGGGAGAATTTGCGCTAAATTGGTCAATTAGGTGGCTTGAATGAATGCTCCAATCAGAAGCCAGCGTTCTGGTCACGTGAGCAGTCACGTATGACCTCCTATCCCAGACGAATGTAAACTACATAACTGCAGATAAATAAAAGCAGCCGTGTTATGTACTATTTCTGTCAAATATTTGTGCCATGATTTTTGTATTTTTTAAGATGATGTTTAAGAGGTGGCAGTATGTAAATAGACCCCTTAGTGTGTTTTTTATGTGCAATGATGTCTTCCCTTAGTACTTAGGGTTTCTTCCTGGGGGCTGAACACTTTCAGTCAAACATGCCAATGAAAAAAACTTCAATATAGTGACATCATGTGCTCAGCCCCTCCTCTAACTCCTTCCCCTTTGGCTGCAACTACAAAGGGTTTTGCAAAGTCCAAGTCTCGGACCGGCGTGTGACGTCACGTCCTCCTTTTTTGAATGGGTTTCAATGGGCACTTCCTGCTACTTCCTGTCTGAATTTCGGACAGCGGCCAGGCAGCAGGAAAGACCCGCCCGCGGCCGAAATTCAGACAGGAAGTAGCAGGAAGTTCCCATTGAAACCCATTCAAAAAAGGAGGACGTGACGTCACACTTCCGCCCGAAAGTTGGAATGTGCAATTCTGTAGTCTGGCTAGGCCTTTTATCATGCAACTAAAGCTGCAACTAAAGCTTCACTTCAGCTGGATCTCCACCCATCACCAGCCACCAGGCAAACCATGCATACTAAATGAACTGGTTAGGTGGAATCATAAAAATGACAGTTTAACAAACACTGTACACTTTTTGGGGAAAAAAATCTTACTTTTCATATAACATTAATACCTGATGATCATGTTTTAGGGTAGAAAAAAATCATGCCACTCCATCTTTAATGTATTAAGCCTCGGAAACAATCACCGGTTCATCAGGTGTTATCCCTTACATAGAACTGTCTGACATGTGTATGTTACAAGTGAGAAACCCGTACAAAAGAGAAAATTGAAACAGGGGGGCATGGCTAGGTTGGATCAAAATGCACCATTGGGGGCTGGGGATGCACTTTTCTCTCATTGTTCTGTCTATCTTTCTTTCTTTCTATCTTTCTTTTCGAGCCCCTCCTATACACAGCTTTCCAGGTTTGTGTAAACACAAACATAGTGAAGATGGAAGTGAGGACGCAAATTGTGATTTACTGAATACAAATCGATAATGAATGATCATAAGAGCGGTCCTCACTTCACACAGGTGTGATTTTGTTTTTTTAGGATGAATTGTTTTGATAACTAAACAGAACTGAATGGTGCTGATGTACTGTACCACTGTGTACCAGGCTCAGAGAGCTTCTGCCTAAAGTCCAAGAGCCTAATACAGTATATCCCCCTGCCAAGGAGACTCCCCTTTAGGCTGTACAGTGTTTAAGATGTTTAGCTTCAGTAACCCTAAAGACCTAGGCTATAGGCTGTTACACTGGGGTTACACAGCCAGGTGCGTTGAAAAGGACCACTACTGAAAGGACCACTAGTGGTCAGTACAGTACTTTAGTGAATGTAATTTGTTACTTTACACCAATGGAATGGAAAGACGGAGAGTATCTCTAACAAATCACTGATGCAAACCATATCTGTGACCTTGCCTGCCAGCACGATTCTTGTAATCCTGGTACTGGATTTACGTAAGGAAAAAAAGACCTGTATATTCCCATTTACTCACCACCCTGACAATAAGCGCTTGGAAAAAGAGAAGATTCTAAAACCCTGCAGTCATTAAATCACTCCACTGGCTCACAGGCCATGGATATGTCACTCTAATCCGTCCTTTATTACTCTCTAGCACAGTTTATCAGATCATCACTCACTTCAAGGCTCTCAATTATTAACTCTCAATTATCAGAGAGATGCTTTTGTCGACTCTCTCTATATTTCCCTTCTCTTTCTCTAATGTTGCGCCGCCTGTCTGTCATTCCCTTCATTCTGCATGCCTTCAAGCTGTCTCTGTAATATTCATGAATTATCAAAACACATCGCCCTTCCTAACGTAGATGTGAAGGAATCTGGTGAGTTATATACTTGCTAAAAGGGAAAGAAAAAAAGGGTCAGACAGTAAGCCTCGGTGTTTCATTTATGTTAAAAGCATGTGTTGAATTTGCTTGCCAGACAGTGGATTCTCTCCAGCCTTTTTTCTCACCGATGATTAGCTGAGACGATGACACCTTCACTTAGCTAAAGTGTCACTCTGAGCTGAGTGGGAGATCTGAGGATGAGCATCACTCCTTTTATACAACTTTACCCAGAGACTTACACCAGCATTCTCAGAAGCCAAATATGCATCCTTGGTTCTGCAAAGTGTTTAATTGCCCACAGCTTGATTTAGCTCTGGTCTCTTGAATTGATGTCGAGATAACTACAGCTATATGCTGCTGGCCACTGAAGTCATTGCTTTAGAAGCTCTCCTGTGCTGCGACCTATAGGGTGGAATCAATATCCCAAATGGATTGGAATACAGATCTCAGGATCACATGAAGGTCTTTTAAGATCCGGATGGAAGTAATCAGCAAAGTGCACTTCAAGAAAGCAAGACCTGTGCATTTGACCCCCTCATTTTGGTGGGATCGAACACTCATAAGCCTGTATTCCACAGCCTTGCGTCAGTTCTAACCCATGTGCCCGCCAAGTTATTTATTGTTCACAGAAATGCACTACATTTTCTGCTAACTGCGTCCTTATGGGGATATAGTCCAGCGAACGCTCCGAGTGCGGTCACTCTGGGCATGTTGCAACATGACTTTTTGAGATCTGGAGGTCTGCAAAACAGAGCTACGCAGAATTGCATGGAGATGTGTGTGAGGTAGTGCTTTCTTCTTCTATTTGAGAGGCAGCAGTTGCTTTAACAAGCAGACCTGCAGTACTTTCTAATTTCCATGATTGAATCTAAGCTCACACACACACACGCACGCACGCATGCACACACCATAGTCTGTACGAGCTGCAGTGTACAGAAAAACAGCCCTGAGGAATGTGTTACTAAAGGTCCTGCCTTGCTGACAACATGATGGATGCAGTGAGTGACGGCCCTTTGTGGCTCCGACACAAGACATATTATACATGTACTACGCAGTTCGAAAATAAAGTGGGTACTAACGATTCCTTCCTATGATGAGGGCCTTCTTGCTTTTCCAGCACTGTACACAGTATATTTCTATTTTCCCACTAAAAAAGGCCGACTTGTCTGTGTGTGTGTGTGTGTGTGTGTGTGTGTGTGTGTGTGTGTGTGTGTGTGTGTGTGTGTGTGTGTGTGTGTGTGTGTGTGTGTGTGTGTGTGTGTGTGTGTGCGCGTGCGTGCATGCATGCATTTGTGTGAGTGACTGAGTGAGATGAGCAGATGTTTGGATATTAAGCCAAACAGGTTGCAGTAAAATATTCACTGGAAGATGTAATCACAGAATGTGTCAAATACTAATTAAATGAATACTAATGAAAATGGTGCAGTTTAGTCCAATTCATTGCATGAACATCACGTGAACAGGGACACGTGCACGTGTCGTCTCTGTTATCTTGACCTTGTAACATATGCAATCAAGAATTGCAGTCTTGTGTTAAAAACATAAATGCAAAACCTAAATGGACACAGATGGATAAAGGACTGCTTTGTAGAGATGACAACAACAGTATGCCTGAACAGTACGATCATTGCTGGGCAGGGAAACATTTTCCCCTCGTCCACAATAAAAAAGAGAAAAGAAAATAGTATCTCAAACTTAATGTCTTGTTTTCAATAAAATGTGAGGACCTTCCGCCCAAGAGCATTCCTCAGCAGCTATAGTAAATCAGGGTGTATAGACCTTTCCAGAAGGCTGTGTGTTGTTGATCTAACGGCGTGCTCTGCCGCTGAGAATGTCTCTGAGCTTTTAGAAAATGGGACAAAACCAGCAAACAAAAACCTTTTACACACCTGCCATGTGTCTAAATACCTGACATGTGCCACGGGTGACTGTCAAACAATATATGGAGACTCTTTCCCTTGCAGGCCTCTTGCGGAATGGAAAATACAGACATTGGGATTTGAATTGGTTTGTCATACTGTCGCTCAACTGTGTCTGCCTGTGATTATACGGACCTCTGAAATGTTACTTTCAGTGCTCTTTCATCACCATCCTTGTTCTCCTCTTCTTCCTCCCTCAACTCCTCCTACAGATCACCACCACCACATAGATCTGATCTGATCCTCAGTTGTTATGATATGCTCACGATGCAGAGGAAAGATGACAACAGATGCGCAAAAGATGGTGCTGGGTATAGCATATGATTAGTGGGATGAAATTTCAGAAATTACACAACTAGTCCAAGCCTTTAGCCAAAATCTCATACAGTATATACGTCTTATTTTGTGAGCACTAAAATGTGTCAGGAATGAATGATCAAGAGCCAACATTGCAAACTTATATAGGCACAGAAGACAGCACTACATTTCCCATCTCAGTCTTGGCTCTCATCTATAATATCACCTTATCTTTACTGCACCTGCCGCTTTGAAACTAACATGTCTGGCGAGTAATCCAGGATTATACAGTGTAATTTATACATTGTTGTGCCAGACAATAATAAAAGACAACTACTGAAACTACTGTAGCTTTGATCCTTGTGCTGCTATTGTGTTCAAAAGGAGAACACATAACATGTATGTTGTAGTTGTTTGCTCACATCAGCTTTTTGAACCACTTGATGTATTCTGGGAGAGAGCAAACTATATGTTCCATACAGTTATATTTAAAATAATCAGTGGTTTCCTTGGTCTTGATTTGGAATGTAAATTAAATACATTGCAGTTTTCTTCTAATGCATTTGCTATTATGAGAACTATTGAATGAGTGATGTTTTAAAATTAATCCTAATGATAGGCCTACTCAATTAAATAATAAATAGTACTGTCATTCTTGTTATTTTGGATTTAATAGGCTGCCTTTTAAAGTCAACCGAAATCATGTAAATAATCCATAAATCACAGTACAAAATAGCATTCTATAGTCTACCATTTTGGTAAATCATTTTACCAATAGACCAACTGCCTTTGATCTGGTAAATAATTATGTGGAGAAGACGATCTGCTTTCAATTACCACCGTGGCGGGCTTGTTATAGAGCTTTTCATATAAATGAAAGTGTATCTCTTTATTGCAGTGGTAAAGTTTAGCCATGAGAAATATTTCAGTAAATGATTAGGCTCAGTGGGCCCTTTGAGGTGGTTCAAATGGAGCTATTTGAGATATGGCCTAATGGACTTATGGTTAAATTGCAAATTCATGCTGCATGCATGCGACCTAAACAAAATAATGTAGCTTGTGGACAACGTGCAAAATGATGTCATCTCAACTTTTTTTCCTCTCTTTTGTTCCCCTCCAAATTTGCAGAAGTGTTCGTGCGTTTCAAACAGCAATCACGGGCTGACACCCAAACGAAAAAGGAATCGATCGATGTAGGCCTGCTTTAGTTTCTAATTGCTATAACTTCCATTCTAATTCAGCCTGTTTTGAGGCCTGTATGCTATTTTCACTACATATGTTCGTTTCAAAAATAATATTTTAATCTCGCCTATTGTCCTTTCTTTAAATTGCAATATGAGACGGATACATGTCAGCGTGTACGCATCCAAACAAAGAATAACATGATTGATTCAGAGAAGTTTTATAGTATATATATTTCCCCCCAACCAGTGGTCCAGGGAAGACCAGTGGTCCTTGAGAGGATTCCAGATTTCCAGCTAAAAGAAAGTTGGTAACCAAATGGACCCTTATAGGCCTAGATCTTTAACTTTTGAGAGTGTAAAATACGGGTCCATATGGTTTCAATTTACACTTTCAAGAGTTACATTTTTAAACATCTGAATGACTTAATTTGCAAGAAATCTACACAATTAGAGAATGTAGAACAATTGTGTGTGTTTTTTTAATCAATATTTGCCTGTCAACTCTCGTAAACAGGACTACAGCATGGAATTGTGGACGAAAGATTTTTTTTTAGTATTGCGTATAGGCTAAAAGCTGATCAAATCCAGAATAAATAAACCGTGAGACTCACCGACACACTCGTTGGCCTCCCTGGCCGTGGCGCGCTGCCACGGCCGGTCGTAGTGGAAGGGCTTGCACCTGTCGCACTCCGGCCCCGCCGTGTTGTGCTTGCACTCGCACACCAGGCTGCCGTCGCGGTCCTTGACGCAGCGCGACGCATGGCCGTTGCACTTGCACCGGCCGCCCACCTGCAGGTCGGACGCCGCGTAGAAGTACGAGTCCCGAGCCAGCTCCGTGAAGTCGTCCTCGTTCTCGTCGCCGAACGTGTGCAGGCGGCTGAACGTCACCCGGATGTCGGTGGCCGTCACCCAGTCCTGCAGCACGGGCGAGTTGTCGAAGTCGTGCGCCGACGGCCGGCCGTCCAGCGTGCTGAAGGCGATGAGGCCGCCGGACAGTGGGTGCATGTCCGTGTGCGAGTCCGTGCAGACGGCCTCTTGCTCGTTCTGCTTGGTGATGGCGGCGCGCGACGGCCGGTTGTACATCTTGCGGCACTGCGTCGAGTAGAACTGGAAGGGCACCCACGTCTTGCCGTAGTCCATGGACTTGAAGATAGCCATGGACTCGGGCCGCGGCGAGCAGAACTGCAGCGACACGTAGGTCACCTCGAACTTCTTGCCCAGCGACAGCGTCAGCGTGACGTTCTGCGGATGCTGCACGAAGTTCTCGGAGCGCCAGCACGTCAGGTTGTGCGGGTTGTTGAGGTCCGTGAGGTAGGCGGGCGGGTGGTGCCGCCGCGGGTCCGAGGCGTCGCACGTGTGGCAAGTCCGCTGGCGCTCGTCGCCCTTCTCCGTGACCACGCAGTAGCGGCTGGGCGCCTTGCCGCCGCCGCACGTACTGGAGACGCGCACCTCCTTCCCGAACGCCGCGTTGACGAAGTCGGGGATGCAGCGCCGCGGGTTGCCGTTCTCATCGTAGCACGGGTCCGGCGGCGAGGTCTGCGCCGCGAACATGCCCATCGTGCCGTACGGCCCGCCGTGCGCGCCGTGCCGGCACAGCACCGCGGACAGCACGGCCACCAGCGCGGCCAGAGCGCACTCCAAAACCCTTGGCGTCATTATTCCTTTGCTCCTTAAAGACCCCTGAAAAATATGATAAAAAAAATATATAAAAAATAAGAGACGGAAAGAGCCCAATGAAGTTTGCCACATACACAGCGGAAGACCAATTGTGATTTGGCACGGAATTCAATTCAAAATAAGATTTCAAATGTGTAAATAGACTAATAGGCCTAAGCCTGCAATTAATTGGACCTTAATCTACTGCAGCGCATGTTTAACTGAGACAGGTTCACAAAATGCTCAACCAAATTAACAAGTGAACAGATCCATCATGTTTTAAATGGAAACAAATAATCCCCTTAAGCACTCTACCTCAAAATAAAAATAAAAATCAAGAGTGCTGAAATGTTGTCAAAAATATCAGCGTGTCTTGTAGGCTATTTATTAGACGCCAGTCAGTCACAGCCAGGTCCTCTCTTGTTTTCCTGTTTGTTTCTTGAATCCTCCTGCGCAAAAACACTATGGCTGAATATAAGAGCCACTAGTCTACTTATGGCAGTTCCACTCCTCTACCCGTCTTTCTCATTCACCCTATGTTCCTTTCTCTCTTTCTCACACTCCCCCACCCCCCTCTCTCTGCCCCCCTCTCACTCTCACTATCCCTCCCCGTGTAGCGCGAAGTGAAGGACGGAGTCTGCACAGCTTGAGGTCAGCTCATCTTGAAGGGTGCCATGGGCAGCAGAGAACAACGACATCCACTGGTAGGTAGATATAAGGGATCATCATCAATTAGGCTATGGCAAGATAGTGGAACAATTAGGCTTTGATGAAAGTAAAGGCTTTGCCAGATGCCACGCGTGATGGATAGTTGAGCGTCGTTTAGCCCGCAAGTCCATCCTTGAACAAAAGGTTTCTGGACATAGACATTTTCAACATTTTACTGTCATACGTGGGGAAATAAGTATAAAAAAATATGTGGGGAAATAATAATAAAAAGTCTTCCCATTCTGTTTTGCGTAGAAATTAAGATAATGAGCATTGTTATATTCGTTAGGCTAGGCCTACATGATGCATGCTATACACAGGTAGGCTAAGTAGTAGGCTATTTTTGTTTTTTTTACTAAAATAATCAACACCTTGGAGATTTTGCCTAAAGTGAAATATCAATATTGCATTCCACAAAGAAATACCTGGCCTGATGTGTCCTTCTCTTAATTCCTCGTGTTTTGTTTTAGACATGACACGATTGAATTGGGAAGCAATTAATTGGACTATGCCGCCTCTGGGTGACTAACTTTCCCCCGAGGAATAATAAAGGTATCTATCTATAATTACAAAGCAGTAAAACTCAGTAAAATCATTTGTAATTAGATTTCAGGTTGTTATTTATTTAGGACTAACAATGGGGAGTTTGGAATGTCCAAAGTAGCAGCCTATAAAGCAGTCATGCACTGTTTTGATCAAAATAACGATCCATTCCTTGCTGTTGCCTTTTGCAAATCAAGACATTTTTTGACGTATAGGCTATGTGTATGTGATCGCCAGAATGCAGATTCATGACTATAACATAAGAGCTCCATCTTGTGGTCATAATATAGACCTACCGGGTGTAATATAACGTTTATGGAGGTCCATAGCAGATTTATAGATTTACGAGGCTCTATGGCCAAGACTGAAATATTAACTTGTTACATTACTGATGATAACACATACTGCATTAAAATAAACCAATAACAACCCGCATCAGAATTGAAGTTAGTACCTCACAGAGTAGAGCCTTAGATTTATGACAACTCCGTTCACTTCCATGGCTCCGGTCTAATGGCAGCTCCTCTACATAGACTTCTACTGAGAATGGGGACAACAATAAGGGACAATTCCTGACTGGACCAGAAGAAGTAAAAGCACAACATAAACATAACACATTTACTGTGCAATACTTTAAAACGCTTGGCAAATTGCATACATGCTTAAATATCCCTTATTTGCGCGCCCTCGTTGAAAACAATGTATTTCCAACTCCGGTTTATCCCTATTCAGGCCACGAAATATCTGATCCCAACTGTCGCAACTCTTCTCTTTTCTCTGGTAGCTGACAGACAGTGACCGTCTGAAAACACGTGCGTGCAGGTGGGCGGCGCTTGGGGCGGAGTTTATCACGCAGCACCATCAGTTCAGTGCCTGCTACTGTAGTGACTGTATGTCTGCTGTATGTACTGTAGTGTGCAGTGCACAATTAGGACATATTGATTTCTTTGTTGAGCCTTATTATACCAAGTCAACGCCGGAAAAAAGACAAAGAAAGAAGGCTTCCACGAAACCGTATTAAATATTAAACTGGGTTCCCACCATTTAAGCGCATCGATGTTGTCAAACGCTTCAAGTCTGGCTAAAGGCTAGCTAGCTGAGTAGCTAACGTGCTAGCTTCCACCGAGGCTAAAAGAGGACATCAAGTTGTTCATCTATGTCATCTGGCCTAACGACGAGTAAACGGTCTTCATTTAAATAACGTCAGTGGAATAAACACTTTGCTTCCTGAGTTCAGAACAGAATGGTGCTCGTCATCCCCAAAGGAGTGAGCATCACATGAACCCTTTGCTGGCTGAGTCTCTCAAAGTCAGGTAAGAATCCAGATGATACTGACAGCTGGCGTACAGCAGGTGACAGGTCGGTTACCAGTAGTTCCCCCAGGGGCTCCAAATGATAGTTTGGAACCAAATGGAATCGTAGTTGGATGATAGTTTGGAACCAAATGGAATAGTAGTTTGGATGATAGTTTGGAACCAAATTTGGTTCCATTTGTACAGTCTCAGAGAGTTGAACTAACATTGATTTTATGATATAGATTGGGGGGTTTCGGAGTTAGAAATGCCATTAAATAGTGGGTCCGTAGACTATTGCATGTCAAACTGGTGGTTCTTGAAATTAAACGGGTTGAGAATCACTGCTAGAGCCATTAAAATGTAGCTTAAAACATAAACTATTTTCAAAAAGGCGTCCATGGGCTAATTAGTGCAGTGATCTGTGCATATCTGTTATTCTGTTAATGGCCTAACTATTATCAATTTAGCTGTGGACCCCCAGGAATCCCCGCTCCCCTCAAGGACTCCTGGAGGTCTCGGACCCTGCTTTAAGTATGGTACTAGTACTAGTATGGACAAAGCAATTGGTCGAACACTCTCAAGGAAGGGCCTTGTGTTGTCAACTTTCTTTAATAGTTAGAGAGAGACCTGTATTAATAATGGAAATCCAATTCATACCTGTATCGATTTAGCATTATATGTCTGAATGAGGTGCGTAAACCATGAGGATAAGGAAAAAGCCAATTGCATTAGTGTTCACTGGGAAAGGAGAACTGCTTATCCAAAATACATTTGCATCCTTGGGGCTAACCTTTCGAGGCAACTATATGCTGTCAGTTTTGGAGTCTATTCCCATTCCAATCCAACTAGACCAGTGCCTGGCGGCCCTGGCCATAGAGCAGCAAGTCGGTAACATGGAATCAGAGCCAGAGTACCCATTCCACCCATCTGTCTGTCTCAATTTTATGCCTGTATGTGGAGATTTCTGTTGGCCTACAGGTCTGTCTCTCATTATTGCTATATGGAGTTCTGTGTCAGGAATGCAAACTTCGTAATGTCAGAAGTTCAGAACAGGCCAGCTCCATATATGGAGCCTGGGCAGGGGCCATGTCCAGAACACGGTCATAGGCCTTTTGTGGAGGTTTTGGACCACCATGGGTCCATCCGATTCCGTCTGACTTGACATGGGACACTGGACTTCCTCTAGAGGGGTCTAGAACGCTTAAGTGTCAAATTTGATGTTGTGGGGCAAACGGTTCACGAGTTTCTGGGGATTAGAGACAGGGACATGCGTATATATGGATATGACAGGCATGCACTCATGGATTATGGAGTGTTGTGATGTCAGCACAGGCCAGCTCCATATATGGAGCCTGGGGCACTAGTGTCCAGACCCTGGGCAGAGGCTTTTGTGGTGTTTTGAACCAAGGATCCGACTGACTCGACACCACTGCACTCGAATAGTTCTTGAGATACGTGTATCACAGACACACAAACTCTTTTCATAATGTATTATTATCTGTTGTATCAACTAAATCCACTAATGATATATACTGTGGTTGTAATTCTTCATTCTCTCACTGAGGAAATCCCTTAATTTTCACAACAAGGCTTTTTCTCTATTTTAAGTAACTTATGTGGTAACCTGAGGTTTGCAATTCACAATTAGCTTCCTTTGTTCTAATTACAGTTGGCGTTGAAAACTACAGGTTCAATAACTGCACAATCACAGGATCCCCAGGCCACAGCATCTACCTAAATAATGGACTTGGCAACGGTAAGTAATGTTACAATTGTTTCATAATCATTCTATTATTGAGTAAACCTCTGTGGCATTTTTTAACCACTCCAGCCATTATCTTATACTGTTTATTCAAAAATGTACAATCTCATAAGGTATCACTTTGTGCCACCCCACAAATCATTGAATATATACTGTAGTGTGTGTGTGTGTGTGTGTGTGTGTGTGTGTGTGTGTGTGTGTGTGTGTGTGTGTGTGTGTGTGTGTGTGTGTCTGTGTGTTTGCGTGCATGCACGCATGTGCGTAACTATTGCTATCGTCTCACATTCCTCTCTGTTAAAAAAAGAAATGTAACAGACAGCTTTCTTCATGAATAATTTTGAAATTGTATTGCAAGCTATCAGCCTGTCATGACACTCGTTTCGAAGACTGCCATTTAGAAAATAAATTCTCATTGACTATCACTATTGTACCTGCTGAAATGTTTAATAGAAAAGTTCATCTTGAAAAGACAGATCTGGCACATAATGCATTCTTTAAGAACATACACTAGTGATGGTATGATTCATTGGCAAAAACATCGGTAACAGACGATTTTAGTTGTTTTTAGATTAATCGGCATTGTGATGATTAATCAATCAGGCCAATTAATTAATCGGTCTGAATAATAAGGTCAGTCTTTGGAGAAAAACAATCCCAAAGTAACAGGTTGACCAGATCTCTTAAATATAAAGGAATTGAAGTTAAATCTGACTTGCCTAAGGCTGCAGTGCAGATCTTTCAATACAGAATGAGATCATATTGACATCCATAATATCAGTTATTCACTATGACACTGATTATAATTATTTCTGATATCGGACAAAATTTCTCATGCCTACACAGTATGTAAACTTAAAGCAAAACAATGTGTATTGGGCAGAACTGGAATCTTGTGGGATTTGAGCCTTGTTAACAAAAATAATATGGTAGACACACAGTATATACTGTATGTACTGTATCTTCCTCTCTGAACACAGCATAAGTCAGCAGTCGTTCTTGTACACATTTAATTTAACTGTCTGGAGACGCGCACTGGTATTACAGTCCATGTGACTGTGACATACCCTGCCTAATGGACAAAAAAGATGCTGTTGCATAAGACCTACAGGCTTGTGTAGCCTGACAACAATTTGACAACCTCTGAAGCCTTTCTCGAGTCTGGAACTACACCTCTCAAATGTATTAGTGATTACTGTTTAGGTCATTGCTATGGCAATTATGGCAATCCTTTACAAACCTGACTTGAGGGTGTGATAGAAATTGATTGACTTTCATGTTTCATGAGTCATGCCATTGATTGGCTGTTAATGCCTTTTTAAATAGCAGTAATCATGCACTGCATACCTAACAGCCAATCACTGGTTCCCTTATACAAAAGCAGAATCAGCCGTTTACATTTTCATGGAAGCAAGAGCTAAATTCAGTTGTGATCCTTTGCTTCAGATAGCGATGGAAACCAATAGAAAAAGCCACCCTGTGGTGAGGATTAAACCTCTGCTTTGACTGCAGAAGGGGGAGGGAGGAGAAAAAATCAGGATGAAGCCATTCTGTGTTGACAGAGAGGAGGAAGGGAGAGAGACTAGAGGTGGAGAGTTATTCTATAATATACTCTTTGTAGCGAAGAGGGCGAGATGCAAGCAAAACAGGATCCTTCAATCAGAACTCGTGGCTATTTAGGAAAGGTAGGGGAGATGCGTGTTCAAATTAATTTGTATTATAGACCAGCGTGTCGTGTGTGTGTGTGTGAGACAGAGAGGGTACAGTAACAGAACTGGCATGCATCGCCTGCACAAAATAGTATGCACGCTACTTTATGTGTAATCATCAAGCAACATTGATTCATTGACTGCTGTATTTGTGCTTATTGTTGTTACCATCAACAATCATTGTACCATTGTCTTGTTTCGTGAGTCTGACTCCAGAGTCTAGCTATATTTAGAATCTGCCTCTCTGTCTGTCCACGTTTATGTCTTGCCTCCCGACCATCCACACGGTTTGACCATGAGGCATGCTGCTGTGTGTGACTCTGTGTGGGCGTATGTGTGCCATTAACCTTTGTTTGCTGGCTGTCTCTACACATCTGTATCATCTTCACTGGATTATGTGTCATCATTATAGCAGCATCCTGCCTGCCTTCATACAACCATGTTTCCATACACATTTGCATTGACAACTTGTTGGACAAAAGGTTATGTCTTTGGTTATTTTAGTGATATTGATCCTCAGAGTGTCCATGACATGTTGCGTTATTTGTGTATGAATTTTACCTTTCACCTTTGTCCCCTGCGTCTCTGTCTCTGTATCTGTATCTGTATTGTGCTGAACATGGCATGCGTTTGACACCAAATAAGGTGTCATACCTAATTCTCACACATTTCAGTGCCTTTTCAGTGTAACTAAATCAATCCAATTGTCCAATTGCTGAATTGTGATTGCGTGATATTTTTTGATATTGACGACAGTGTTGGGCATTATTACTCAAGATAGAAATATGTTTTCAGTTGTAACATGTTACTGCCCAACACTTATGAGCGATCAGCTCTATACAGACCACTCCTTACTCAAAGCCCCAGAGCACCTGCTATGCTGCTTGGATTTTCTGCCACATTCAGCATGACAGCCATGTAAACAACCCCACAATGGACACACATTTTCAACTAAACATTGCAATGTTCTTCAGAACATTTGAAGTGAGAAATACACAATGCAGTAATCGATAATTGATTCTATTTGATCAATAATTAATTGTTTTTAGCTCATTTTCTTGTTACCCTTGCGCCAATTAATTGATGTGTTAATTAAACACCTTGACTTCGATTCAGTGCTTAAACCTCCTGGCCGGATTTTTTTTCTTCTCAATAATAACAACCGACCTGTTTATTAGCCATAACCTAGATAACAGTACACATATGATGCTGACAGAGTTTGTCGAAATAAAGGCTTGATTGGATTGAAAGCTTCAGTTCAAATATATTATTTATGACCCAAAATCACTTCTCGTATCATTAAGCCAAGTGGTTTGCTCACTCGCTTGCTCACTCACTCACTCACTCACTCACTCACTCACTCACTCACTCACTCACTCACTCACTCACTCACTCACTCACTCACTCACTCACTCACTCACTCACTCACTCACTCACTCACTCACTCACTCACTCACTCACTCACTCACTCACTCACTCACTGTGTCACTCACTGTGTGTGTTGTGTGTGTGTGTGTGTGTGTGTGTGTGTGTGTGTGTGTTGTCAGGCTCATCCAGCTCTCAAAGCCTTCATGAGTGGCTCTCTGAGCGGCGCCTGCTCTACCTTGCTTTTCCAGCCTCTGGATTTGGTCAAGACACGTCTGCAGACCCTGCAGAACAACAGGAAGCCAGGGTATGTGTGCCGGACATTGAGTGTTTATCACTCTTGTTTTTATAACTAGAACCTTTTATAACGCTGGTTCCAAAACGTTTCTGGTTGAAACCCAGCAATGTTTTTTCCCACTTAAAAAAAAAATCCAAATCATGTTATATACGTAGCACCTAGGGATTTTCTTTGCCATGGCTTTCACGGATGAAACCCTGAAACCCATTTTACAGAATCAGATCTCTGAAACTGGATGCTCTAATCGTGTTTCTGGTGTCTATATCATTTTGCCCTTTAAACCTCTGTGCAAAAACATTCAGGTCACAAGTCCCGGATGTACCGCACATTCCCATTGAAAATGGCTGTTTGCTAGAGAATGTTTTCAAAATGGCCCATTCTATCCCAAATGAAATGTAGTATCCCGGCAATTGTCAAATGATGCATTCAGATCAAAAGATGGATTAAAGAATGCAACCAGTTAATGTATGGGTTTGTGTGTTGTGTGTAGAACATTTAATTATTTATGTTGGGTGTGTTAATTAATAAAATTCCTTAGATTTGTTTTGCTTTGTATGTTCATAAAATTCACTTGTCAATTAAAACGGTGTATTCAAAGTATATACTGTATATTGAAATCTATCTTAAAAAATATTTAATCTTTTGAAAATGGTTTCATATTTAATTTGGGACCCATAAAAATCTTCTGTGATCACCAAAATGGATCCCTGTCAAGTCTTTTGGAAACAGTGTTCTATATATTATTTTCTCTGAGACAGACACACACACACACACACACACACACACACACACACACACACACACACACACACACACACACACACACACACACACACACACACACACATGTATGTTAGCGACATGAAAAGTCATTGCATACAGACACAGTGTCAGATGCGCATGTACACACACACATGCGCACGCATGCATGCATACGTGCACACAGAGAGTGCTTAGAATATCCGCAGGCACTGCTATACTGCGTATAGCAATTAGTCACACCAGCGGTCTAAAATTGTCGTGTTCACAAGCCATTACTCTGCAATTATGTCATTTAAGGACAGGTGCTAGACATTTGTGCCAGAAAACAGAATTATTCTGGTCTGCAAAAGAAAACCTTTACCTCTAAAATATCCATGATTTTGTTTATCGGCATATTGTTTTTTTGCATATAAATTTAGAATTCTGCATACTATGCATTACTGCACTCCCCAGAGGGAGTGAAAAGAATCAGAGGTCTGCAACTGAATGGCAGGATAACGGAAATGTAGAATTTAGATTACAAAGTAGTACAAATGCAGCCTGGTTTCAGTATACCGATATATTTATGATGCATTTTCTCTATTGTTAAGGTTATTGTAACAGCCATTTTGTATTAGTGGTGGGGAGACGGGTGGTGGGGTTCATGACTCATGAGACAGGGCCAAAGCATTTTCTGGGAGTCCCAGCCAACAACGTTGAGAATTATTTAGTGCACTGTTCTCTCTTGCTTTTTATTTATTTAACAGAACATGCCGTTTTAGGTTTTGGATACCAATTTCACCCAATCAGGATTGAAAAGAAATGATCAGACATAATTGTATCTGATAAATGTCTACATTTCTGAAAGAGCTGGATAGACACCTAGACCTCTGTTATTGAACATACTGTACACACACTATTCTATAGCAATTATTACTTTCAAAATATTGTGCTGTAATACCTGAGGTATGTGTGTCAGTCAGATACTGAAAAATATATGTGTGTGGGTGTGTGTGTGCATGTGTTTGTGTGTGTGTGTGTGTGCCCTTGGTATGCCTCTCCTAACATTCTCCTCCCCTAGTGCACCGAAGGTGGGGATGCTTGCCGTTTTCATCAACGTCGTTAGATCAGAGAACGTTTTCAGTCTGTGGAAGGGAGTGTCTCCAGTAAGTATAGAGAGTTTCACGTCACAAAGTAAAGTCTTCAGTGTTAATCTATCCAGTTATTCATAACCCTAGAGAGTGTTAACATCATGGATGCCCACGATTTTTAGATCGGTCCTTGAGAAGGCACCAGGGGGTCCTTAGCAATGAGCTAACATAACATAATTTCTGTAGAAGTTGCTCAGAGGCATTTTGAAGCAACTGGAATACTTCCGGAAGTACAATTATAAATCAAAGGTCTGAGCAAGCGGAAGTTCCAAGATGGGAAGGCACTGGCTGGAGCATGTAACGCCATGAATGTCCATCCACTTCGATTAACCTGCTGCACTTCCACTTTTTGCCTCTCCTGCTTCTATTCTATGGTGATTATGCATTTGTGGCCAAATGCATAATCGTTTTGGGGTTCCTTCACAAGAAAATATTTGAGAACCACTCGTGTATTGTGTGTTGATGCATATCGCTTAGTCACACACTTGGTGATGCCAGTAGTAATATTTGTGTAGATAAAGTGTGTACTAGTTGTATTTTATATCCAGTGGTTGAAATGTCCCCATTTTGTGCTCTTTCTCTCTGCTAGTCGTTAATACGCTGCATACCTGGTGTGGGCATCTACTTCAGCAGTTTACACTCCCTAAAGCAGAACTTATTTCTGGACCACGGCCGTGTGCCCAACGCTGGTCAGGATATTCTGCTTGGAGCTGGAGCCAGGACAGTGGCTGGCGTCTCCATGCTACCTGTCACTGTCATCAAAACTCGCTTTGAGGTGAGAGAAAATTATACTGACAAACAGATCTCAGATGTCAGCTTTGCATTTGTATGTACAGTATGTACTCTGGCACGACTTAACTGCTGTATGTGTCACAAGATTGGAGGTTTTCCTTAGCATCTTAAAGGTTTTCGTTTTCATATTTCATTATTATATAACCTCGATATATTCATTTCAGAGTGGCCGGTATAGTTATACGAGTGTGGCAGGTGCTATGCGGAGTGTCTATGACACAGAAGGCATCAGGTCTCTCTTCTCAGGACTGACGGCCACGCTGCTCCGAGACGCACCATTCTCTGGCATCTATTTCATGTTCTACAGCCAAGCCAAGAGGTCCCTGCCTCTGGGTGAGCAACCATGGAGTTATATATAACCCCCATTATTCATTTCAATGGAATTTGATCAGTAGTGTGTGAAGGACCCAGAAGGCCACTCTACTTCTATGTTTGTTGTCCAAAATGCGGAAGTGCCGCTTGTTGGCTTTGTGAGCAACACACAGCCATGTCAGGAATAGTTATGTGTAGTATACTTTTCTAAAACAAGTAATCCTGCATCATTAAATTTGCTATTGTGACTTCACATGATATTGTACTTATACATGAGAGGGGGTTGAGGTGGTACCAGTTATGAGTTAGGTTGTTTTGTCAGAAAGTCTTCGAAATACATTTCATGGGTTCCACATTTATAGAACCAACACATACTGTATATGTAGAGGGTGTTATAGCATATTGATTTATGGAGAAAATCTAAACCTTGAAAAATGGAGTGACAAAATATATTTTGGGCACCTTTATATTATTATGTACAGTAACTTGGCTCTGACTGTTGGTGTTGGTTCTTCAGACGTCACGTCATCCAGTTACTCTCCGCTGGTGAACTTCAGCTGTGGAGTGGTGGCTGGTGTCTTGGCTTCCTTGGTCACCCAACCTGCAGATGTAGTGAAGACCCACATCCAGGTCAGCCCTGACCACTGGAACACTATTGCTGCTGTACGCCACATCTACAAGGTGAGAGCTCATCCGTTATTTTCTTCTCAGCAGCGCTGTTTGGTCTTGCCTTTCACATTGGATCACGTATCATGTTTTAACATGTTTTTCAGAGCAGTGTTTTCTTAGAGGTTACTTTGAATTTAGATTACATGTGACTATACTGTACGTATCGGTAGAAGGGGATCTGTGAACGTTTGGGCCAAATAGTACAGGTATGTCTCAATGAGATAGTAGGGAGTTTAATATCGCCCTCCCTGTGACTTCAACGTGGCAGGAAGTAGCTGTGCTCTGTCGCAGTCGCCACAGAAGCCAAAAATAGTAGAAAGCAGGCGACGCGGACGGGGTCCACCCCTTCCATTGGTGTCTCTGGCTTCCACGGTGACGCTCCTCTGCAGCATAACTCTCGTAAACGTTGTTAAGAAGATGCCAGAAGCTGTGTTTTGTCGTTGGAGGACATGCTCCGACTGCTGTGAGGTTTATACTGTATATCGAGCACAGAGTCATTCAACGGTGCGGTCGCATGTCAGAACGACCTTAAATTCTCTATTGTTTGCCGTGGTACGGTAATATTATCTATGATCACAGATAATGTGTCCAAATTAGGGCTGGGCGAAATGACTAAAATCTCATTTTATATGCCGATCCCATGCAGTATGAAACCTGTCTTTATAGCAGTGATGAGCTGGCTACCCCGCTCTGAATCTCATCCTCTATCGGCTAACTTCATGTAATTGCAGCATAGATTAGCAGTGTGCCTGGGTGATTAAAATGATTAGAGCATTAGACATTTTCGATTCTCCAGACAGCACATTGCACAGCCCTACTCCTTGTCACAACTAAACTATCCAAAATAAATCCATGTCTCACTCGTATAGGAATAAAAATGTAGGTTAGTATTAGCCACTGGCCTGTACTCACAACATTTTGGAAAGAATTAGAGCCCCTTCCTGATGACACTAATAGTGCTCTTTTCCCTTTCTGGTCAAACAGAGTGAGAGAGATATGGGTGGAACAAAGTTGATCTATTTGGCTCCATTTGTACATTCAGAGTTGGAGGTCCTTGAAATTACAGATGTAATTACAAAAGAAAAAAGAAATAGCTCTATGCATCTCTAACATACTGGTCACCTCCTCAGGATAATGGCCTGGGTGGGTTCTTCCGAGGGGCTGTGCCCAGGTCTCTACGGCGAACTCTGATGGCTGCCATGGCCTGGACTATCTACGAGCAGCTTATGGCTCGTATGGGCCTTAAGTCATGAAGGGAAACGGCAGCAGCAGCTTGAAGAAAACATAAAGGTCAATATTATGCTATAATATAAAATTCCCAATGTCTGAGGAAATAATGGTTAGAATATGGAATTCCTTCTGAAATAACGCATATCATAGACTATTATCTTGCACTCCTCGAATACTAAAGGGCTTGAAGTTGATATATAGTTGATATCTTTTGTGTGGTGGTGGCTTACACACAAAATGGCAGATCTATATACTCACGAGTTACAACGCAACATGCCATGTTGTTTTGTGAGCTTGCAGAGCTGCTGTTTTTCGTCTGCTACCATGATGTGCAAATAAGTCTAAATCTGCTTAAGTGTAGACAAAGATTTTTTTTGGTAGAATTCGCTAAAATGAGTGATATGTTCTGTGCCTGTGTGACTACTCGTCTATGGTTCGTATGTACAATGTGTGTGGAAAATATTCCCCTGTGTGTTTGTGTGCGATGTAACACCTTTACACTCTTCTAGCTGTTTTGACCTGAAGTAATAGTCTATCACTGCTATGAAGATACCATGGCGCTTCGCCTACAATCCCAGTACCATGCTAGCAAAAGCTACTGCTGCTTTTCATGGAAATGCAACTTGCATTTATGAGGTTACGGGATGCACAATTATTATCCCACTGGCCACTATTTACTTAAAATGTAATATCTGTAATATTTGCATCTGCAAATAATTCCATATATATATTTCTTTTATAATTTATTTTAAGATATTTATTTGAATGTGAAGCTGATCGAAGGCTCTAGCTTTCTCTGTGAACCTTTCGAAAGGAACAAATAAAAGCAAGTTGGTAAAATGTTCAGTAAAAATATTAAATAAATGTTACATCGTTTTTACTACATTTTCAGCAGTTACTGCATCAGGTAACATAGTTCCTACTGGAACAATTTCGGCATTGACCATGGCCATGTAGAGAATTGGTGATTGGATTTTGGCCAATATGTCAATCTTGCATCTCTAAGGTGACACTCATCCTGCTAAACTATGAGTAAACTATGAGTATTCGTAAAAGTATTGAGAAACTACAGCAGAGATGCATAGCCTGTGCATGGCCTGTGCCATATTTAATTCAAGAAGTTTGCATCAGATGCATTGTTTCTTACTCTCACAGTGACTCACAATGACTTGACTTTCTTTCAAGCTAAGACAATCACCAGTGCATTGTGAAATACAGGGTGAGGTTTACTGATCAATTCCATTTATTACTATAAGTAATTCTTACAAATCTAATTGAATTCTTGTGTATGACATGTACAGTTAATGGTGCATTTGTGAAATGTAATAAAACCAGATGTGCTTTTTAATCATCAATGATAGTCAATCTTATCTGGGCTCAGAAAATACAGCCAAAAGCTATTCAGGAAATCCATGGCACAATAGTCTCGACGGCACTGTCACCAATTTACAGAAGTGGTGTCATAATATGCAGCACAAGTTGATTTAATGATTTTAGACTGAAAATAATCTGATGATGGGATGATTTTTTTATTATTTTATTTTATTATTATTTTTATTTTTATTTTTTTTATTTTTACAAATATTGGAACAATGTTCTTATGGAGCCAAAACGGCAGAAACCTTAGAGAGACTACATAGATTAACATGTAAGGACATCCTGCAGTTTCCTTTACAATGAGCCCATATTTGAAGCATTAGTGGTGTTTTAAGCCACTGTGTGTCTTTTATTGTTGTATCACATGGTTCTAGTTTCCATAGGTTTGTAAATAGTTACTGAATATATAACTGAGATCTATTTTTATGTAGATTGTATAGTGTGCCATCGACTATGGATATTTATTATTGATATGTTGGAGAAACTAGTAGTGGCGTTTATCCACCCGAGTGTAATACAATTACATTACTTTGATGATGGAAAAACTGTCATATTTAACATTATTTGTTTCTTTTATGTTTCTTTCTTTTTTCCTCTAATTAAAATAACAAACAAAAAAACTATGTTTTTCATTACCAGCTAAAAGTATTTGTTTTAGAAATACATTATGACATGATTACCAAAATGTATTGTCCAATGTTTGCTAACACTGCAAGCTGACAAGAGGAAGAAGGGTTCATTATCGCACAATATTTCTAAAGAGAATGGCTATGGTGTTATTGATAGGTACTAGTAGGCACTGATTATCTTCCCAGCGTGTTCGTGATTTTGGGTCTCCCAGTGTTGGGACACATTACTGGGTCTCGTTGAACATTGAATGCACTTTAGCAATACATGCACATTATGTTGTGAAACAAGGCTCCACTGAGGATGGTTATAGAGGTGGTACTGTGAAAGTTATGTCTAGATCTTTGTGCCAAACTAACATGTGCACATAATACTTCAAACATTGACATTTTGGCATGGAAGTTCTGATCATATTCATCTCTTTAATAGTGCTGTTTGATCTGTTGGTGTGACTATGTGTATGGTCATTGTTGTGGGTAATTCGTCTGTGCATGTGTTTGCACAGGCAGACACTGTGCCTGTTGTTTTGTAAGTCAATAAAAGTTTCATTTTTGTACAGTTGTTTGTTTTTCATCTTAGATATAGATTAGGTATCCCAGTAGATTCTTGTTCCTGTGTTTGGGTCAATTTGGGACTGATACCAAATCCAGCGGAAATGGCAGTGCAGTGAGATGTGGTTAAAAATGCAGAAGATTCCTGCAAGATCTTCATGGGTTCAGCCTATCTTCATTGCAGGTTTCAACAAACCTAATAAGCTCTTTCAATCAAGCCTAGTGAATGGGATCATGAAAGGGTCTTATTTGAAAACAAATAATAATTAGTTAAAATAGAACTGTGTACTTGAGTCTGTACTGCACAGAAGACACTCAACTTATCTTATTCTCTAGTCTAGGGAACTGCTGTCATTAGTAGGCCTACCAGTACCTATATGCTATTAACCTACAAGCATTTAAATGTTGATTTGCTGTTGGTTTTACTATTTGAAGATCTGGATCCATGGATCTAGTCCAGTTTTGTTTAAAATTAAAATGGTAAAAATAAAAAAACGAGAGTTGTAGACTGTAAAAAATGGTTTAAGTTCTAAAAGGAGTGACTTTGAGAGGTGTTTTAGTGTACAATGTACAGTAAGTCAATGAGGAGCATATTTTGAATTATCATTATCAATTATCACAACATTTTTTTTTGTTTCTTATCAAACGTGGGCTCACCCTTTAACTACATGTTGAGACAGCCATTAATGTTATGTTTTTTGTTTTTGTGTGCTGATTAGATAGTAACTAGTCAAGACAGACTAGTTGCCTCACATCAACTATTTATATTTCGAGGATCAACGGCGGTGGCGCTGTTTTCCCGAATAAATAGAAGTTGGGCGCCATCTATCGACGCACGGCCGTATTACACTAGCCTGGGTTCAGCCCACAGACCTCTTCTACTCCGTTGGGCCCCGCCCACTCTGCTGGGTTCTGGATTAGAAGAAGGCCTGGAGTGAAATGTGATTGGATGGTGTTTGGGTATAAAAACAACGTCATTTCCTTTTTCCGGTCTCTTTTAACGTGGCTCCAGATCTCCATACGGCGTTGTCTCGTGGTGAGATGAGACTTTTACATTTATCTATTATTTTCAACAGAACAGTCGTTGCGATTGATCAGTAACGGAGTATCGCTCGGGAGTATTTTAAATTGGGCAAAGGCGTTTCTCTTAATGTTATTGGTGCCTTTTGCGACACACATTGGGGTGTTGTCTGTGAGTTTAGGCTAAAGAATGGTGCAACGTGGCTTGATGCCAAGCAATGCATGCTTGACCACACATGTGATTCAGTCATGTAATGTTAGCAATGTGTGATGGGGTAATGTAGCTATGCCATGTGTTTAACATGTTGAAAGCTTGTCACTTGGCTTGTGTTTCAAGAATATTTTCTGAAACTAACCAGTAATAACTCGTAAGTTATCATTTGTACTTCCGTTTGCAGTTCTCATACTACAGTAATGCAGTCGGAGCAAGTGGTCAAGATATCTACCCTTGAATCAAGGGTATCAGATGTATTTTATAGTCTGAATGTACATTTAATATCTGATTGTCGGTATGCAAATGCAGAGCTCGATTTCTAATAGAGTTCTAGTAGACCTACTGCAATACTGAGCCACATAATTGGTCTAAGTTAATAACATGGTGACCGTGAGTATGCATAGGCTTTTGACCAGTACTAAATTGGTGTTTAGTTTAGCGACGATGTTTGCTTGGTGCCTGCACCGTTTGACATCCTGCAGACTTTAAAATGTAATGTTGCTTGCAATCCCCTTGAAAAAACAAAAATAAAACACTTTAATTTCCTGGTCTGTGGCAAGTTGTCAAAGAAGGGAATAGAATTCTGTCCTTACTGGTGGGTGAGGTGGTAGACTTTTTTTTTTTTTTTTTTTTTTTTTTTGCTGGTTAATCTCAATCTTTTGACACAAGGCTAATGTACTTGGCTGTCATGCATTTTTTTTTTACTTAATGTGTAAACGTACATAATATATTTTGGATGAGTTCAGATAGGAATGGTGCAACGTGGCATGATGCCAAGCCATGCATGACTCGGTTACATATGTCCATATGACACTGTAGAGCTGAGATTGTGGAGAGAGCCATTCAAGATCGTCCTGAGTTGGTTTTGGCTAGTTCGCAAGGCACACTGCATCTCGCATCACATTCATGCAACCTTATCCATACAACATTTTCAGTCGCCTGACTTATCCTTGCGAGGATGTACAAACACGGCAAATTTTGCAATATTGAACAAACATGCCAACATGCTTTTTGAGGATTTCCAAAACTATCCTCACAGCTTTTTTTTTTTTACGTGTCTTCCATTTCCAGCTCTCCCACTAAAGTCGTAACACAGGGAAAGTGGTCACGATGTCCGGAGGTCTGGATGTGTTGCAGATGAAGGAGGAGGATGTGCTTAAATTCCTGGCAGCAGCGACACACCTGGGAGGAACCAACATGGACTACCAAATGGAACAATACGTCTACAAGAGGAAGAGCGATGGTGAGTTGGACAGCCAACCCAGCCCTTTACAACAGCACACCATTAAAGCCTTGCACTGCCATGTGAGTGTGGAGGTGTCGGAAGTGTGCTAGAGTGAAACGGAAAGGTTTTCGCTGACACCATGAGGGCTGATGTCCGATGACTGGGGTTAGATAGCAACCTAAACCACAAACAATTATCTTATTTATGGAGTCTTGTCTACAGGAGGTTGTCTGCACTGATAATGGGAGGGCAGGGTTATATACCTTCCTAGAAATGGGACCCAATGCCTCCCTACTCGGCATCAAGGTTTTGTTGTAAGTTCTACATTTGTGGTGTGCTGTATTATCTTGTAATAACGGGAGACATGGCTCGATGCTATAATGCTACCTGGCTTCGAAGCTTCAACTGCCAACATGATGATTAAATTATGACTTTTCGCGTATAGCATCGAAGTTGCTTATGGAAAATTTAAAACTATGAAACGATAAATAACGGTCTAATAAATTACCTGGTGTGATTCCACATGATTATGCTTTCTTGTATTTTTGTGTCGTGACTCATGCACCAGAGGCGCCCAGCCCACATAGACTTATAGGACACACCATACAAATTATTAAATTCCAATTTACAACTGAAATGAAACTGTTTATCCCCCACTACACATCAAACATTGGTGGTAAATGGTGTTGGTTGGTTGTCTGTACGTATTGTTATAGTGGGGGGTGCTCATTAAAATTAGAACTTGAAGCATTTTTGTTCATGCTGTGTGGACATACATTTAGGCTGTATAACATGGAACTTATCTTTTTGTCAATGTAGCTATCATTCTGAGATGATCGGTGGTAATCCTTATGCGTGCACTAAATTGTTGAACCCTCTCCCTCCCCTAGGCGTGTACATCATAAACCTGAGGAAGACTTGGGAGAAGCTGCTGTTAGCTGCTAGGGCCATTGTGGCCATTGAGAACCCAGCTGATGTCTGTGTCATCTCCTCTAGGAGCACTGGCCAGGTCAGCCTACTAATATAAGGAGCATAAACTCATGCAACCCATGAGTTCCGTTCCTGCAGTGAGGCATCATCCATTTTGGAGGTTAAAAAAATACTTTATGTTTTGGCTTTGACTCTTTCTTTACTCATACCTCTGTGTTCCCATCTTAATGCAGCATCTGCTATGAATGATACTTGAATTTCCCTCTGCAACAAAGATTTCTAAACCCTCCACTAAGTTGGAGAACAGGTAAAAGTAGCATTGCTTCCACTGGCTGAGGAATGGGTTTCCCAGCTTCAGCTTTTAGCTATTATACTAATCGCTTGATCTTGTGGTTGGAGTCACTTGTTTAGTTTAACATAATTTTCTTGTGGTTGGAGTCACTTGTTTTCTTTTAACATAATACTCTTGGGATTGGATTCACCTCCTCTGTTTACTTAACATTTTATGTAATCAGCTGACACTCCAGATATTCATTGGCACACCATTAAAGCCTGATACTGTTATGTGGGTGTTCAGGTGTCGGAAGTGTGCTACAGTGAAAAAGGAAAGGTTTTCGCTGACACCATGAGGGCTGATGTCCTATGACTGGGGTTAGATAGCAACCTAAACCACAAGCCAACATCTGGTCAATTATAGGCTCACCTAGAAGAGAAACTGACTTGATTATTCTTGCATGCCTATTCATTAAACTGTTTTGCATGTCAATCACAATTACATAACCATCTAATCACACTTATCTTCCATTATTTTCCGATTTTAAAAATGTAATTTTACATATATAAAAGCTGAAATGGCAGGTCTAAAAGCTCTGTGTTCTAAGCTTGTAATTTTTTATTACCAGTCAACCAATGTATTTACTATTTTATTCATATATTCCAGTTTAATGCCAAAACATGAAATCATCGGGCATAAAGTGGTGGTATAACTTATTCTTGTCCCTTCAGAGGGCTGTGCTGAAGTTTGCCTCAGCTACCGGTGCCACCACCTTCCATGGTCGCTTCACCCCTGGAACCTTCACCAATCAGATCCAGGCGGCCTTCAGGGAGCCCCGCCTACTGATTGTGACTGACCCCCGCCTCGACCACCAGCCGCTGACTGAGGCATCTTACGTCAACATCCCGACCATCGCTCTGTGCAACACAGACTCTCCATTGAGATACGTGGACATAGCTATCCCTTGCAACAATAAGGTAGGGAATGACACGCATGGGATTAGCTTGCCGTGACTTATTGATTCATGCCATGCGTCTGTCAACTGATTTCAACGATTTATGTTCTGTTCAACATTCAGCACACCATTAAAGCCTTGCACTTGCATGTGGGTGTGGAGGTGTCGGAAGTGTGCCAGAGTAAAAAAGGAGAGGTTTTCGCTGACACCATGAGGGCTACTGCCTGATGACTGGGGTTAGATAGCAACCTATGCCACATAATTAGATTTTTACTTGACGCCATCAATTAGATGACCACATCATTGGAAGTGGATTGTGAATTTCATGACTACTTGCCACGTTTGACAGTGGACTGTTTGTACTGTATGGAATAGTCGGCACATTCTGTCCTTTATATGTAGAATTGTCTTTAGCACATTTCTCTTAATGTCCACTACACTGCCTATTGGGACATTAATTGTTGAAGGAAGAACTATATAGATGACTTATGTATAAACGCTTGAGCATATCCAAATGCATTGTGTCCAGTGTAAATTAATTGAGGTGCATATGTAAACTTTACATCTGTGCAGGGTCATCACTCTGTAGGTCTGATGTGGTGGATGTTGGCCAGAGAGGTGTTGAGGATGAGGGGAACCATTTCCAGGGAGCATCCCTGGGAGACTATGCCTGATCTCTTCTTCTACAGAGATCCTGAGGAGGTGAGATGTAACTGAAGTGTACTTTTTTGCTTGATACCGAAGGCACCAAATGTAATTAACACAAACACTATTATGATTGCCAGATTTGATGATGCCTGAAACCTGAAGGCTTGTAAGCCGGCTACAATATCTAAATACTAGTGATTAAAGATAAAACTTGCATGCTGCCTGTACTGCAATGGTGCAGACTATGATTATATTATTGCATTACTTGCAAATTACCCTTTCAAAAAGCACTTACTTTGCCTAATCTGTGGTGTGGTGAGTTGTCGAAGAAGGGAAGAGAAATCTGTCATTACTGGTGGGTGAGATGGCAGACTAATTTGTTTTGTGCTGATTAATCTCAATCCGTGTTGACACAAGACCTACCATTATGTCGGTCATGCATTTTTTTTTTGTGTGTGTATGACTGTAACCAAACACATTTGTAACAGATTGAGAAAGAAGAGCAGGCAGCAGCAGAAAAGGCTGTTGGCAAGGAAGAGTTCCAGGGTGAATGGACTGCGCCTGCAGCTGAATTTGCCCAGCCTGAGGTGGCAGATTGGTCAGAGGGTGTCCAGGTGCCCTCTGTGCCCATTCAGCAGTTTGCAGCTGGTGTTGAAGGTATGACTCACTGACATTAGAAGCTTTCATTAGTGTGGTTGCCGTAGTCAATCAGTTAAAATATTCTAATTCGAATATATATATATTTATAGTCTGACCATATAAGGAGTTCCTCCCTATCCCCAATCAGCCCCTGGGGTCAAAAAAAACCCTAGTTTCAGTTTGGGCGTTCTGAGGAATAGCCTTTCATCCAATCTGGATGAAAGGCTATTGGGAGGTGGCTGTCCCAAGAGGAATAAATCCTATTGATATCTTAAAGGGAAGTTGAAATACTGTATGTATAGATTGACTTGTTTGCTTTAAATTAAAAAACTATATAGAACTAGACCAGCACTTGGTAGAGTGCTAACTTGCAAGTTGCGCACAAGTAGGCCATGGCCTACTTGTGCGTGAGTGGAGCGGGCTAATAATGACTTTGGCTATAAAAGTCTTACTTGCGTCAAATAACATCAACTAACCGGCCAATGGGAGTACCCCGAGCACCGAACAGCGCGCACCAATCGCCTTACTTGTGCCCGCTCCATTCACACAAGTGTTAAAAAAAAAAGTCTGTCCCATATTTACATGTTGCTGCCGAAACACAAAGCAAAATGTTTTGGTCCAAAGATGGAGCCCATTTGTAGACACAACCCTACACTCTTCACCAGGAAGTGACATAGAAATCATATTCATCATGGCCAACTGTTGAGTACTGTTTTACTTCAGTTAAATTTCTTAAATTATAAACATTTTTGTTTTTTCAGTTAAATGTTTCTATCAATGTACATCATAGAAAGTTGTTTTTACTAGCCATATTTTGGAACTGTCACTATCGAAACAATTGGTCGTTATTGCAATGTTATGCTGGAGTACCTTTGTTTTCATACTGATGACAATACTTTTGCCATAGGTAACCAAACTATTATTGTGCCACGTTGTTTATAGAGTAACCTTTTCTTCATCTACAGGAGTTGATACTTATGACAACACGCCATCATTACATCATCACTCTAATTACTCTAATTACTCTTATATAATATGCTAAACATCTTTTTTATTTTAAATGCGTATGTACATTTAAAGTAAGCAAATTGCTCAATTCTGTTCTTGCCTGTTGATCTGTAGGTGCTCCTGCCAAGGCCCCTGCTGAAGGCTTTGCTGGTGAGAAACATTACATTTGTAATTCAATGTTTATTTCTAAGACTGAGTAAACGATCTTGTAAACTCGATTAATGCAACATTTTGTGTGAATCATAACATGTTATTCACTACCGCCTTGGTTCCACAGAGGATTGGAGCGCTCAGCCAGCCACTGAAGACTGGTCAGCAGCCCCCACTGCCCAGGCCTCTGACTGGGGTGGTGCCACCTCTGACTGGTCTTAAGGCATCTAAAACCAAGAATCTGTACAAACCATAAAAGCTGTGCACTCAATAAAGATGTTTTAAGTGTGCCTGTAGTATTCGTTCTGTTTACAATGCATCCTTGATCACATTACCAGTAGAAGTCATGGTAAGTGAAATTCATAATAGTACATAATGAACTGAAGCAAGATGTTCAAGGAAATTCATTTAAAGGACCACTTGGCCACTTCAACTTTACATATACAGGTAATTGGTCCAAACTAATGTCTATGATAAAATGCGACCCCCCCCCAGTCTCTCATAGGAGGGCTATGAGATACCTGTCCGCCATGTGCTTCTAAACAAGATGTATCGCAATGTTTCAGGAGTAGAAGGCCTGCAGTTTCTATTGGCTTGGATTCACCATCGATGTGGATGGGTGTCTGAACTGTCAACACTGACAGTTCAGACACCATCCACATCGATGGTGATAAAAAAAGAGGGCTGACTCAACAGCCCTCTTTTTATTTATTTTTTATCATGAACATTAGTGAGGGAGGATCAATTACGTGAAGGCAGGTTGAAGGTAAAATAAAGTTCTAAAACCAAGATGCGGTGCATTACTGCAAGTGTTTAAACATTTTGCATTTATTTGGCTTAGTTTTCAAGCAATCCCATGCTGTAAATCCTGCTGAAATGCTGGTGCTCCACGCCAGGAAGAAAAATACTCTGTGTAGTGGGCCCTTTGGCTAGCGGCAGGCCATGGGCCCATCATTTCTTGATCAGGCTGTGTAGGTAGGCTATATTATAGCTTATCTTTTAGCAGACGTGATGAAATGGGTAGTGTTATTACTAGGTGAGTTAAGTGAAATGAAACAAAGCAAAGCTGGCATACAGTAGATCGAGTCATGCTTTCCAGTCATTAACAGCAAAATGTAGTGAACTAAATTTCCCCAGCAGAGGGCAGTATTTGTTTAAAAGTGGTTTCAACCATTTTGCTACCAGGGCCCACTGTTCAGCATCTGGGCCATCATATTTTGATATTTAACCTCACGCCAACGCAAAAAAAAAAAGTTTTTGAAGTTCCACGCCGATTATCCAATGTATTACCGATGTCGATATAATCTCAATATCGACTGAAGAATTATATTCGACTCACTGGCCTTGCAATGTCTCTAATGTAGCTGAGTGAAGTTAGCGCCCCATGATTTTTCAAGTTTTGGAAAAATAAAAATGGGCTCATCTTTTAGTGCTCGGCGGGGTGGAATTTGTGCCGCTGAAATCGGCATTTGTGCTGTTTTTATTGATTTTATGATTTTATATAAATATGTATTATTGCACTTGCTGTATTACTGTGCCCCCTGGCGGACATAGTGGTGATAGCAGCTCATTACATATACATATTCATATAATAAAATCAATAAACAGCACAAATGCCGATTTCAGCGGCACAAATTCTGGCACATCGAGCACTAAAAGATCAGCCTATTTTAGTCCGTTTTGGACCACTCCAAGTGGGGTGCAGATTGACAAAGCTCAGGACTTCAATTATCTCCAGAATCGTAGCAGCACAACATTTTTACGGCACAATTTAGCACAAATGGAGCACTAAAGAATGACACCAATTTACATATTTTTTCGAAATTTGAAAAATTGGGTGCCAAGTTCACGCAAGCCGCATTGGCCGGGGACCACCGGGTGCTTAAGAGGGTTCCAGGTGGTCCCCAGCTATAAATGGACAACTGGTTAACCAGGTAACTCTTTGAGAACGTATTTGTTTTTACACTCAAGGGTTAAAATATTCAGTATCTGAATATTATGTTGTGTCTACACACAACTAGAGAATGTTAGAGAAGAAGTCACTATGATAAATGGTCACTATGATCTGTATATTTGACAGTTTTGTTTCCCAAATCCAGCCTGGTTGTCGACAAAAGCTAAAGAAATCTTTAGTTTTGGCGTCTGTGGGGTCATAATAATGGTGATCCGTTGCTCAAATGCAGAATAAATGGTGGTCCCTGGAATTAAACAGTTTGAAAACCACTGGTTTAGACTGAGGAATTCAGGAAGGACAGGTGGCTCCAGTCTGCTGCGGACCCCGCGCGGCAATCAACCATCAACGTGTTCGGATGGAAATAGTTTTGAACCAATGTTGGCCGAGCCCTCCGGCCGGCGGTAGCCAATCACCGTGTGACTTCCCGCTGTAGGCGTTGCCCCGCGCGGGCCGCAGCCCTGGTCCCTCCTCCCTGCATGGCCGGAGTTTGGTTGAGTTGTAGAAGAGAGTACCACTGGATGAGAGACGGAGAGAGCGGGTGCATTGAAAAGAAGGGCATACCGTATGTTTCTCAGGATATTATCAGGATTACAACCTTTTAACTGCTGGATATATATACCCACTTATTCCTTCCTCGACACGTTTAGCTTCTGTAACGGCACCAGGTAAGACGGAAGACGAGAGAAGAATTGGGCTGTTGAGAAATAGTTTTCTTTTGGGTGAAGGATGGAGTGGTTAGCAACGGTAGCTAACGGATTATTGTGCCATGACTTTTCAATGATGGAGGGAGGGAGAGAGGGGGACTCTCACACACAACAAGCTTTGCTAATGTTATCCTCCCCCGGTTTTACAACACCCACTGACTGGCCGGAGGAGAAATTGTATGTCAATAATAAATATAAGCTTAAGCAATAGATGCAATGGAGAGGGGGGATCGATGGAAGTATTCTTATTGTCTGCCTTTTTTATACCCCACCCACATCTATTGAGAATCCCACACCCATGATGGGTGCTGCGGGGCTTCTCTCTTAGACTTAGTTGCATTGCATCTGATGTAAACTCTACATACAAATTAACAAGACAATGGAATGGGCGCCTTATAGTTGGTTTACAACGGCGAAAGCTGTTAGTTAACGGTTTCCAGTGATGTTTTTATTTATAAAGCTAATTGTTGAGTGACCCCATAGAAGGAACCTTTGCTTACATCATGTCATAGTGGGGTGACCAGTTGCCCCCCTTTTGCGTGGGACAGTTTCTCATTTCAGATTGTTTTAAAGCAGTCCCAATTGATAACCCTGTCCTCCCACATGTGACCGCATGGCAGGCATCATCCAGGGTTTAATTTGAGACCCTAACTCACATTGTGACAGGCAGGCATCTCAGTTCAAATTGAGACCCTGTCCCACGTTGTGACTGTCAGGCACCAGGGTTCAATTTGAGACACTGCTCCACGTTGACCAACAGGCATAAGTGTTCAAATGCCCTTGGTAATTGGCTTTCTGTTGTAAAGCCCTCTCATTGCCTCTTTTCCCGCTGGCTGATGTTTTTACATCTGTTAAAATAACATGATAAATGCCCCCCTAGCAGGAGATGAGGGCCACTTAAACCAAAAAATAACCCATCTACAAGTTCAAAATGCAATAGCAGATCTGCCATTTCTGTTCTATATTTGAATTGAAATCCTGGATTCCTTTTTGAATATGACATCAAGATGAGAATGATCTGCAAACCTCCCTAAACGCCGTTTCGTCCCGTCCCGTTTGATCCCCACTTTGCCCCACACATGCAGCACCCCTGTCCGGTCAAATGAACGGCTCGGATATGGTCACCCTACGTATCGATCGACCACTGACTGCACGCGCAACTTTGGGCTAACGTTAGCTGGCTAGTTGTCCTAGCCGTTGCAGTTGTTTGGCCTGGCTGGATGTGGGTGGCATTATCATCACTCAGTGCAGCGCAACGGCCGTTGCTTGTCAAAACAACACGTTTACTTTAAACGGGATGCAGCGCACTGTAGGCGAGGCAGGCAGGCAGTTCGCTCTAGCACTATAGGACTCACTGCGAACAATAGGGCCAATTGCGGATCACTGATAAAAGTAGTCGGATCACATTTAGCAACAGCAGTCGTCTGTCTGACTGACTGACTGACTGCAGCCATTGCTGATCCCTCCATCCCGTGACCTGACCCAGATTCGTGTCTAACCAGTGCATATTGTAGGCATGGGATTGATTGTAAGCTAAAGATATCTAAATCTCTTTACTTTGCCCACACACACATTGAAGGGGATATTATTGTACTATGACATCATCATCATCAAGATATAATTCACCATGTTAAATGATGATTTTAGCAGCAGTTCTACAAAACAGAATGGGGGCTACTTTTTATTACGTCACAGATTGTACCTGTTGATCTGGCAATCAATGTGTTGGACTGGCTTCTGGGTATAGCTTTCTGCGCAGCCATCCACAGGGGCATGCAGTTTGCTTACAGCAGCATTGCCTAATGATTGTCTAGTAGGATTTACAGTAAATGTCAGTCAGCAGTCGCATAATATCACATCACCTATACAGATTAGGCCTAATGGTATTATAGACCAAGGCGAACATCTGCGCTTTTAGTTATTTTGCACCACGATAGATTCAATAATCAAGTTTTCCATCCTTTTTCCAGGTCGTTGAAGGCAAGAAAGAAAGTATATCATATCAAAGTAGTCTATATCAAAATTTATCATTCCCTTACATTATACTGTAAATATGAATGACATTCTTGGTATAAAATCCCATCCAGTGATTAGAAAGAATACTGTATTGTTTGGATACTAGGATTAACACATTAACTGGCATTAAGCCGGTATTCATTCATCCTTAGCCACCGCCACATGATATTATAACTGTGTCATAAGTGGCTAGTCACAATATACAGTATAGAAACACATAGCTGATTTGTTTATTTTGGGAAAACAGATTTTATCTGACATAATCTAAGCTTTTTTGTGGTATTTTCAATCAATACAAATCTTTTGTGACCCTGGGGTAGTAGTCCGAGTCCTTTAGTACTTTATTGAGTTATAACAGTACAATAACATTATGGAATGGGCTATCCCTAAAGAGGAAACAGACCAGACTAAAAGTATATATTTGCTTTTGTTAATCTGTTCATTGTTTGTTTTATATAGATGTTGTGTAGTAGAGTGTGTGCACATGCATAACATTGTTTAACCGATAGAACCTTTCTGCACGGTTGTAATGGTACCAACAGTCATTAAGACATGTAAATCCCTTGACTCCTTCAAAACCACTCTCATTGGGCACCTACAGACGGCTGCAATTCGAAACTGGCCTCAGTAAAACAAAAAATGTATATATAATCCCCCCACCCACTATTTGTTATTGTGTATTTGTAATTTATTTTGTAGTCAGTAGGTACCCCCAGGGAGGAAGGGGCACACAATTTCTCCCTCATTGCATGCACGAGTCTTGTCTTTTTGATAATTGTGACATAATACAACATATGTATATGTACAGCATGTTGTACATGTTATTTATTGTTGTATAAATATAGACGATAGCTTATGCTAATATATATATATATATATATATATATATATATATATATATATATATATATATATATATATATATATATATATATATATATATATATAGGCCAATCAGGCCATTAGGAGCTTTTGGATCACGTCAAGTGAGCCTCATTTTGCTTTTTCCCCGTAGGTGGTCCTCTTAGTTCTGGTTCTGGTTCCTGGCAGTGATGTCACAGCGCACTGGTCAGGAGGACCCGGAGCGGTACCTCTTTGTGGACCGCGCCGTGGTCTACAACCCGGCCAACCAGGCCGACTGGACGGCCAAGAAACTGGTGTGGATCCCCTCGGAGCGCCATGGATTCGAGGCGGCCAGCGTCCGCGAGGAGCGCGGGGACGAGGTGGTGCTGGAGCTGGCGGAGAACGGGAAGAAGGCGGTGGTCAACAAAGACGACATCCAGAAGATGAACCCGCCCAAATTCAGCAAGGTGGAGGACATGGCCGAGCTCACCTGCCTCAACGAGGCCTCCGTACTGCACAACCTCAAGGACCGTTACTATTCTGGGCTCATATATGTGAGTATTTTTGTCATCATTTTGTTTTTAATTTAGCCAGGCAGTTCTAGGCATGATGGAAAAATACATCTATTTGGCTCTGTGGTAACTAGGTGGTGGTGAGCTGTCTGGAAGCCATAAGCACTAATCGATTGTTAATGTGCGAATATTTTCTTCCAAATTGAGCCATGATATCAATACACAGTCTATGCATTATAGAGACCAAGAAATTACTTGGCCATCTTTAATTGGCCACAATGTCCTAGTTAAGCAGCCAATTCCCCTGTGATTATGACCCACTTAGTGACATGCATTCCTGGAATAGCCTTTAGAAGGAGAGGGTTTTGGACCACCTGAGACTCCTGGTTTCTCTAAAGAATGGAGACACAATGTCATCATTTTATACAACCATGGTCTGCTCATTATGTCTAAGTAGTAAATAATTTGAGTGATAATGGTGGAAGTCACCATGAGCCTCTATGTTGGATATTTTAGCTATTTTATTATTACAGTTTTAACATTGTCTGGCTCAGAATGAAAATACAGTAAATTCCTCATTACAGATTTGACAACTATATGAAAATAGATTACCAGGGATTCTGAAAATGGATATTCACAGATATACATCTGTCTTGGGGATGGGGAAAGAAGCATTGTCCAATGATTATCTGTTTAGTTATTTACACATTCTTTCCACCTTGTATGAACTAAAATAGGTCAGGATCAATTTTGTCCTAACCTAATTGAACTACATTCTTGATTTATTTGAAAAAGTAATCGATGGAATAATCACAAAGATCATTTTATATAATAAATAATTTGGTAACACTTTACTTGAAGGTCACCTTTATAATGCATTTATAATACATTTATGTATTTGTTTATAATGGTACTATAGGGTTGAAAGATCTTGAACAGGAATATCCCCCTTCTTCACTACACTAGGATGTGCCTTTGCTCCTCTTCGACCTATGATGCAAGCTTAGTAAATGAACTCATGAATTGTGAAATATTTAGTGCTGTGCTTATGTGTTCATCACTCAATGAGTCGTGAATGATGTGGGTTCTAGACTAAATGAATCACCGTTTCCTCAGACTGATTCAGGGGTTTAAAGAAGTCGATGTCCTCAAACTATAGCTCATGATACTGGTATTTGCCCACCTTCTCCTCCCATGTGTAGTGTGGTACAATCTAAAAATAAACGTTGACCAATCCCACCAGCAATGTTCAAAGATTCCCTAACATGGGTTGCTTTTGATAAGGACACATGCTTAGGGCTTGTGAGGCCTCTGCCATCTTGGCCACAGTCTGACTGCTGGTGGCAGTGTGGCACCCTGCCAAGCTCTCACTTTGAATTACTAAGAGAAAGGATCAATGCTGTGCACTCTCTTGTTGTGGCTCCAAGCAAGGTTATGATAATCTTTTGTTTATTTGAAATTGAGCTTAAATTTATTCATTTTGTTTATATAGTGGGCACTGATGTTGGGGTAGCTCAGTCGTTGCTGATGCCGACAATATGCTTCTGTGAATTACTGACTTACAGTATTCGTTTCTTGGCAAAAAAAATATTACTTCCCCAGATCAGAAAAGAATCCAGTCGCCCTCAAAAGAAATTCCGCTCGAATAGAAAGTGTTGTTGATGTCATCTCTATATCTGGTCCCAGGGGTGGTACATGGTTAGTCACACATTAGCCCTCTGTTCTCTGCTCATATTAACTGGAAGTTTTTTGACTCTGACCGTCTGCCTGAACCAATGCCTGATTCAGGATAACACAAGGTGAACCTCTAGCACGTATTTGTTTATTGCAGAGTCCTGTCCTGTTTGCATGGATGACACCTTTGATGCGACTTTCTCATTATCTATAGTTTTTGCTTGTAAATTTATCAAAGATGTGATAATCCATTTATTTGAATTTTTATCCCACGATTTTGTAACCAATTTTTTCACCCAGTGCCAATTCCTAATGTAATCCTGGGCTCTACATACCCACAACCCGGGGTAGGCCCGGACTTGCCATGGTTGGACGTAGTGCGTGGAAGGAACACGTTATTCCAACCAGTTCCTGTCCCCTCCATCAAGCACCCTGGCTGGCCAGGGGGAGGCAGTTTAGAGCCCAGGATTACTTCAAGTTTTTGTGAGGGTGTCTCCCTAGGGGACACAGGGAGAACATGCAAACTCCACACAGAAAGGCCCTTTCGCCAAGCCTGCCTAAAGCTTTTTCTTATTACTAATACACATTTTGTCCAAACACTAGAAATGCTATTATACAAATGCAATTAGCCTTTTCTAGTTACTTTATATATTGAACTACTCAATCTGTTTGTGCACGATTTATTGTGTGTGCATGCATTTGTGTTATGGTGACTGGGTATTTATAGACGAGTGGTGCGAACAACCACTTCCATGGGCAGCCTTATGTAAGTGTTTTGGCTATAAGACATAACATTTTGTACGCTTGGCTGGCATCCTGGGACTTTATGCATTCATCCAAACTGTCAACAGCATATCCAGTGTATATCTTACCTAGGGTATGTTGTCCATTTTTCGGCTGATGATTTAGATAACTTAGGTGGATATACAGTATTTATTTTGGATATGTTGTGCCTCAGCCCCCAGGCGTGAGGCTTTGGCGATGCTAAGTCTTAACAAGGGGTGCCGGGGTTGCTCATTTGAGAGGGCAGTGTGATGGAGGCATTTGAAGCTGGGGATTTCAAATGCTCTGGAAAGAAAACATTTTATTTTTATTTAAAATACTGTAACTAAACAACAAAAATATAATGATAATATGCACAATGTATCGCCCATTATTTCAGGCATTTAGGATGCTCTAACTTTCTTATGTGGTTGTTGATATGCTTTTACCAGAAATTGACCCAAACCCCAAAGCCAAAGCACCCCCCATGTGTGTAGCTAATGGAGGTTGAGGTTTAACAGTTTAGGGTTACATGCCTGTAGAACTATGGTCAGCAGCTTAGCATTCCTGAGCCCCTTCATGGCTATGTTCTCCTTTTGATGTGTGTCTGAACTTATATTCAGGCCAATGAAAAATAATGTTGACCTATCTTAAAGTACATCCATTCACACATCGAGCAGTGGTTGTGTGAGGCTGATTGAAAGCTTTTTGAAAGCATTAATACGAGTTGTGCGGTATTAAAGTATGATCTTTTCAAATACTGAGGAATCTGTTGGATAGTAATGTCTAATGGTGAGAGAGAGGGAATGAAGTGGAGGATGTTACACATTTGTTTAGACATATCCATGAATTCATATCAGCTGCAGACTGAGCTGGCCATCATCACGGCACACTTATTATTTTGAAATATTAATGAATGACATATTTGTGATTGCTCAAGTCATATCTGAAGACTGGATGCTGTGATTAATACATCTGTGATGCATTATTGAATGTTTGTGCTTAAGCTAGCAGTGAATGCACACGTCCCTTTGTGCAGTTGTTGTGAACAGTTGAGTACATAAGACACAAACAATGTCTGAGGTCAGGACCTTGATAAACACTTCATCCCTTTGTTATTAACAATTTTATTGCAGCTAACAGTTAACTTATCTGTCATTACAACTGTGGATGTCAAAAGATCCACCAAGAATAGCTCTCCTAGATTCCGATTTATGGAGCTTTAGAAATCTTCCTTTTAACTGCTCTGAACGGAGACCAATGTTAAAAGCAGCGCTGTGTGGGCCAACCATAAATACACACAGAATTTCATTGAGGAGTTGAAAGCTGCATTGGTGGCCACCAATGACACACAGTTTACATTGAGGTCCCTAATAATGCAGACCTGTCTTACTAGGTCCGTTAGCATTACCTAGTGGTTGGAAATAATGGATTAAGTCTCAACAACTTATTCCAGTCTTTCTGCAACACAGATAAAAATGAAAGCCTGGGAATCGAGGCTACATGTTCCCTTATTTTTGAGGTTTAAAAGCTTTCCAGTGCGGGTGCTTGAAGACATACTCTAACAGCACCTTGATGGTGTGCCTTCCAGCATGCAACTTTTTCAGCATAACGTTTAAAGCCTGATGAACAGCTATTTAAGGGGAAAACGTAATAGAATGCAGCAGATTGGATGTGGAGTCAATGGGAGTCAATGTTTCTAAACCAACAGGATAAACTTGCCTTCCAGTGAGGCACCAAAACGTCAATATCATTATGTTACCTGTCTCTATCTCTATAGTCATGTCATCTAGACAGACCGGTCTGATTGGCTGAGATTGATGACTATACCCTGCCTGGCCTCCAAGGAGCACATTGTTCTAGTTTATATTAATGCTGCATTGTTTCAGTTGGAGTCAGTAGTCAAATGATCAAATTAATAGCCACATAATAATGTTGAAATTTGATTCTGGTCAATCATACTCATACTCTTTAATCCGGAGGTTTTGTTTTGGTGTTTCCTGAGCTGCATTTTGTTTCAAGCAGAGGTATATATTCTATATGCAACCAATCGCAGATCTTTTTAAATGAGGATTCAGTTGAGGGACAGATTCAAGCAATAGAAGAAGCCTTTAAGTAAACCATTGGTGGAAATAAAATGTGAAATGTGGAATATTTTGTGTGGCTGCTAGGAAATAACATTTTGATGGCATGCTCCAAAGAATTGGGGAAATCCTGGCCAGCCAAGACACAAATTGTGTAGCACTCTTTCTTTCATGTGGAGAGAAAAGAGTGGCCAGAACCCCCCCATTATCCCACAGAGAGACTGTTGCTTAGCTTCTTTCATATATTTTATTTGGAGATTTGCAGAGGGCTGGGAACCCTTTCAGCTGAACTTTGAACTATGGAAATGGATTTCCTTGTGTCCAAACTTTGGTTAAGCAGACAGGCATATGGAGTAGTTGTGTCTGTTTACATTATGAATAATGGGTTGAATGCTTGTATAAATGCTATTCTAGGCCTGTCACAATTACCAGACGCCTGGGGGGGGGACCTCACCCTAAAGGATGAGGTGGCATACACTGGCCATATATGGAGTGTCTCTTGAGTGAGTGTACAGGGTTTGATCGGGGGCGGGCCATAATTTTCAGGCATGTTGAGAACTTTAGTTTTCACTGGAAAATCTTCCATTCATAAAAAAGCTGAAATGGCAGATGTATAATTTTACAAGCGATAGTTATTTACACTACCAGTATAATTAATTTTATGCATGTAAGTGCATGTCATTTTGTTTTTGAAATACGCTAGAATATATCTAGAAGCTGACGAGAGCTTGTACTGTAAATTAGCTTAATATGCATCTTCATCTACCATGATATGTTCAAAAATAGAACTAAGTGGACGGTCCTTTGTCCAAATACTTGCCAGTAGAGGATATGCCTATGCATAAAGAGACTGGGAAATCGAGTGGGAAAATTGAGTGGCAAAGTGACTTTAATGACGTTTAACGTCATTTATGCCCTCAGACCTTTCTGTTTGGATATGGGCTATCATGGCCAGAAAAATATTTGGTCATATTTTATTTGAAGGTTTCAAGGTTGATAGTGCATTATAAGCTTATTCCTAATGCATTATAATGCCTTTATAATCATGTATAATAGCTTATAACCATGATGTATTATATGTGCTGGTTATAACGCTTCATTATGCTCAGTGGTACAGCACATTGTAACTATCATAACCTAAGTAGTTATTAAGGCACATAAAGAAGTGCTTAGTACTGTCATAATGCATTATATGGAAGCTAACAGTATTACACCAAATGTAATTATCCAGAAGCAACTCAGCTGGTACAGCCAGAGAGACCTGAGCTTGGCCTCCCTCCTCCCATCTCTCTGTGTATTGTGTAGGCATCTTACTCCTGCAGACCCTCTCTGATCCCCAAGGATCGCCGTCAAGGCCGGCCGGCTGAGTCATCTCCTCTCCCCACTGCTTGAGGCCTGCTCCTGGCCTGGGGGCAGTGGGGGGGGTTACTGGTCTGTCTATCTGGCACTATGCCCACTGTAGGGGGGGCTGGGATGGGATGGAGGTGGTGTTGGCTTTGGTTAAAGTTGATGTACATGTTGGGCCTACATACCGGTAGGTGTACTGTTGACCAGAAAAGTTTGCGTTCAGACACATTATTCCACAGACCATTTGTGTACATTAAGTTTACATTAGTGGCCCATTATTGTATGAAGTTACGTTGAAAAGTGTTGTCACAATTGATAAGTCGTCCTTTAAGTGGTCCTTTGAGCATTGCATATACTGTACATTTAGGACATTTGAAAACTTGAATTGACACAATTCTGAACACTGGCCATCTTTTTGCACCACTGTCACATGGAAACATATGCACACAACCCCGAGCATGCTGAGGCCATGCCACCTATTGTCCCTGGCTCATACAACTGGGTTTAGCAGGCCCCGCGTTGGGCCCCCTGCAGCCTGCTGTCTGTCCAGCAAAGACAGCAACCATTAGGGGGAATTTGGCTTTTGCAGCCCAGCCATGCAGAGATAGAGTAAGGATGGGGCAGATGGAAATGAAGGGCCAGACAATGCTGGACGCACAGCAGTCATCAATATGTCCAGCATCCGTACGCTTAAATGTGTCCTTTAAATGTGTGTTTCTACGGTAAAGACTTGATCTGGTCTGTGGCACACCATTACACACATGGAAGAGAAAATCTAACCACTCTAGAAGTGTATTGTGATAACATACTCTGCCATGCAGACTGGATGAAATGATGTTTTTATTTTTCTCATTAATACCTTCTAAATAGGTGGGTTGTCATTGAAGAAAGGGTTGCAATAAATAGCAGACCATCTGCTTTGTCGGCAACCTGCAGGCCAACAATACATGCATGCATGCAGATTTATGCATAGTGATTCTTTATTCAGCATAACAAAGCACGGTGCCAGACCTTGGTGTTGTGCACAAATACACCACTTTGATCATGTCCATATGGAAATATTTAAATACCTTTGGTCATTATTATAGCGATGTTAAATTAGTGTCAGCAAGCAGTCTGTGCACAGATGTGGGTAGATGTGCACAGACTTTAATGTGTTTAGGGCACTAAATGATGACATGCCAACCTCTTCTACTCGGGCCAAGAGCGAGTATTCTGACATTGTTATCATGCGATAAAACTGTTTTGCCTTAACCAAACAAATAACCAATAAATTGTGGCATGTAGATCTCAACCAATAGAAGTGTTTAGAGGCGTGAAACCTGACTCCAATAGATGCTGGTACCCAGGAGGGGTCGACAACATTGCTGCATGGTGTGTTGTCAATCACAGTATGTGAATGAAAAACATGTATTCTAATGAAATTTCATGGATCGTTCATATCTCTGTCATTGTAGCTGAGGTGTGTGATCAATTGTGAGTTTTTTGTGTAGATCTTTTTTGTGTAGATCCATTTTACCCTAGGTTGTCTTTTCTCGTGTAGCTGTTTTTTTATACAGTATATATGACACAAGTCATCTATAGGTGAAAAACGTAATATTGCACCTAATTGTTGATGTTGATGCTATATATGAGGGCTATTTAGCCTATTGTTAGACAATGCACCACATTTCTTGCCCACTGTTAAGATATGTTGCTTTTCTTTCCCCCACAGACATACTCTGGCCTTTTCTGTGTGGTCATAAATCCATACAAAAACCTGCCCATCTATTCAGAGAACATTATTGAGATGTACAGAGGGAAGAAGAGGCATGAAATGCCACCCCACATCTACGCCATCTCTGAGTCTGCATACAGATGCATGTTACAAGGTACGTCTGAAATGTATACAGATGCTTCTTACAAGGTACTGTATGTTTGTGTGTATACAGTACGGATTAGGGGATAGTTATTACCCACTATGCTGGCTGGCATGATATCACACCTGTGAAACGTATGATTAGTTTGTAGTATACAAGTTCACCACAACTTGCTGGCTTTGTAACTATAACTTATGTAACTATAGTTATTTTTCCCGTCCACACGCCATTAGCTTGGTGGTTGCCTGCTAGTTCAGCATTTTTATTTCCTAATGCAGATCCCTGAATTATCAATTTCTATTTAATTTAAAAGCACATTTTAGACTAATTTCTAACATACATGTCAGAATTGAGTTATTGTTTGAGGAAAATGTCTCTTAGGGAGTCTGATGGATAAGTCTGCTTTTACGGTGGAGTAAGGGGATTTTAGGTGTCTTGTAATATACAGTATGTAGCTATCAGATATGTCACGTGTCACCATTCCTCGTAAATGCTGTCTAACAGCTACCCTATGATTTGGAGGATTTGCTTTGCTGTTCCTGTCCAACATACTTCAATGGAGCAGTAATTTCACTTGAGCTTAATTTAATTCAGTAGTGCAATCTGCGGTTTGTAGCACATTAAACTGGTTGTCATAAGCCAGAAGAATCTTTTTTAAGGGGGCTTATTTGGTAAATTATGCAATTTGTCTGAAAACTTATGGCAAATGTAAATCTATTCGAAGCGGCTGTATTTGACCTGTACTTTTCCAGGTCAAAATGGTTGCCACTTGCCAGGGACACATAAAATAGGCTAGTGGCGAAGAGAACTTTATGATATGCACATTTTCTTATGTGTCTTATTTTGTCATTAAAATACATTTAAGTTCATAGGTCTTTATTAATGCCTTTAACGTCTATGGACTTTAACGTCCATAAACGTTGCCAAACAAATTACATCATAAACGCTCATAACAAACTTGCCCGCCATATGACGTAATAATCTTCAAAAATGAATTGGGGCATTAATTATTTCTATTTTTAGCTGGCAGAAAATGACCTTATAAAGTGTACTGGCAGTTTAAAGCAACGTAGCCATGATAGCAGAGGACGTCCTCAAAAGGTCCTGGTCATTTGGGAGCCTCCAGACCGCATGCATAATAGTACAGGCATTATAAGGGAAAAAAGGGGTCAACCTGCACCTAATTGCAAAAAAAACAAACTCAACTGATTTTGAATCTTTAATATGCCCAGAATAACATACAAAAAGTTGCCTGGAATTGTCTGGGGGGAAAGTTGTGAAAATAGCCTCTAAAGTATGAGACTACAAAAAACGTTTTTTGTCCATTTCTGCTAGGCTTCACCATGCTAAAGCATATAACAATTTGATTGAATGGTTTACCAAACATTTCTCAGTTGTTCCATATGTATTTCATGCTATAGAATCCAGTTCTGCAATGTATATTTTTGTATTGTGCATAATTATTGAATTTATCAGCATATTCACACATGGGCGGAAATGACAGGAAAAATCCTATAACAATTTGTTAAACGGGTTTATCATACTCTGCTCAGTTGATCAGTATGCATCTTTTCCTGTAGATTCAATTTCTGCAATGCACAGTACATTTTTGTATTGTGCATAATTAATGACAATTAGTATATTTGACACATAGGCGGAATTAATTTGATATGTTGATGTGTATGTATAATTAGATTGTTTCAGTCCAGTAATAATGTAATTTGACCTTGGACTAATTGCAACTAAAAAAAACCTCAACTGATTTTGAATATTTAATATGCCCAGAATAACATACTAAAAGTTGCCTGGAATTGTCTGAGGGAAAAGTTTAGAAAATGGCCTGTCAGGTATGACCCTACAAAAAAAAAAAAAAAAAAAAAAAAAAACGTCTTATTGGCAATTTTTCACCATTTTCACCATTTCAAACCCTGTAACATTTTGATTAAATTGTTTACCCAACTTTTCTCAGCTGATTGTTATTTAGTCCTGTAGAATCCATTTCTGTAATGGCCATTTTTGTATTGTGTATAATTAATAAGATAATTTGCATATATGACATGGGTGGAAATAACAGGGAAAACCCTAGAGCAATTTGACAGTTTTGATAGTTTGGGAAATTTGATTTACCAAACTTTTCTCAGGTAATCTCTGTGTATTCTTCCCTATAGAATGCAATTCTGCAATATATCTTGAGCATATATAATTTGATAATTAGCATATTTGTCACATGGGCAGAAACAATTCGATAATCTACTGTATATGGATAATTTGATATTTGATTTGAGATCAACTGTCAAGTGTTATTAAAAGTCATTTGTCTGATGCATTAGTACAAAATCACTGTCACTCTCTAATAAGGAAGAAGATGTCTGAAAAGGATGTAGGATTTTTCTCCCTTCATTTCCTGGGAGGTTTTCTGTTCAGGCTTGGTGAAAACTCTGTGGGTGAACCAAACTGGGACAAGACTATTGCCACTTGCAGGCATTGTCCTCTGGTGTACGATAATCAATATATATCTGAGTACACTGTAGTCTTGGGCGGTATTGATTTTTTAATATCGGTATTGATAACGTGTTATTTAGCTCGATATTCGATATTACCGGTATTGAAAACTAGACGGCAATGGCGTGCAATCAGAGTCGGACACGTTCCACCAGTCACCTAGTTCTCAGATTTGCGACATTGAGGCGTCAGAAACTGAGCTCTCTGCTGTTCAAGCAGCCTAAATAGGGACAAACCTGAGTTGGAAATACATTTGTTTCCAAAAAGCCTAGCCTAAATAAGGGCTATTTTGGGCATGTGTGTAACATGAAAATTGTTTGCATAGTTACAATTAAGTCTCATTGCTCATATTTTAATAGAATACAGTAAAATGTCGGTATTTGACGATATTCGGTATTCGATATTTTTTATAGACCCAACGATATTGCTCGGTATTGATTTCCAATATCGCGATAAACGGTAATACCGGTATATTGCCCAAGACTAGTACACTGTCTCCAGATGTTTAAATTCCTTCAGATTTTCTGATCAGTTCTGTCTTGTTTTCATCACTATGTACTGTAGAAAGGCTGACTTAGCCCCTTCCCTTTTTTGTCAAGTGTCTCTGATGATTCTAACAAGCCTTTCACAACTTCTTCATCTATGGCTTGACCAGTCTTTAAATGCCTTGCCACTTCTGATGCGAATTGATTCATGTGCATGGACATCTATCTGGTCAACTTGTTCATTTTCAGCACCTTGGATAGTTTCTTTTTGTTTTGAACTCAGTATCAGTAAGTTCTCTTCAATAAGCTCTTCTCTAAGCCCCACCTTTTGGGGCAGGGTTTGTTCACTGTCCAATGCCAATCCATATACTTTAGCAACTGTTGCCATCCAGGTCAGGCTTTCCTTTTCAAGCTTTCCTCTTCCAGCATGCCCATTGGACACGGCCGGATTGGGGAGGGGCTTAGTGAAGAGCTAATTCTCTTTGGCCATGAGATTCTGCCTTGAGTGATGTACTGAATCCTCCTTGCATGAGACCACGCCTGACTTTGACCTCTTTGTTCAGTCACCTCAATTATGAAGTCTCCATGAACTGAGTGGAATGTGTCTCCAGAAAAACTTTTTCCATCCTACAGGATTTGTTTGGTGCAAAGTTGCTAGTGTTACATTCAACACATAAAGGTTGTTCTGCCAGTAATTGTTTTCTACTGAATTTATCAATGCAAGCTTTGTTAAATTATTATTCAGATACCCAATCGTTGTTGTTCTGACCAGTGTTGCTTAATAATAGCAAACAATATTCTCAATTCTGGGTTCAAGATTGAGGTTCTTCTGAGCATAGGGCCGGAACGAACCATTTCCATTGACAACAAGCTGGTATCATCTGTCCCAACAGCCAGGAACCTTGGTGTTGTCCTGGACAGTCAGCTCTCGTTCAAAGCACACATTACAGCTACATGACATGTATCACCCTTTCTTGTAGATCAGGGGTTTTCAACCTTTTTGACACCAGGGACCACCATTTATTCAGCATTTGAGCCACGGACCACCAATTGAGGACTTTTTAGCACCAAAGGCCTAAAACTAAAGAATTCTTTTGGTTTTGTATCGAATTTCAGGCTGGATTTTGCAAACAAAACAGTCTAGACTTCTTAATTAAATAGTGCTAATTCAGATGATGAATATTTTCACTCTTGCTCCCAAGAGTTACACCTGGTTAACCAACTTTCCATCATTTAGCCTGGGGACCACCTGGAACCTTCTCAAGGACCACTGGTGGTCCCCGGACCACCTGTTGAAAACCCCTGTTGTAGATTGATACTTCAGACATCACCCTGTGCCTATTCCTAATGTGATCCTGGGCTCTACACACCCTCTGCCACCCTGCTTCCTTCAAAGCATAACTCCCTCGTTACTGTTAACTCCAACCTTCAGCAGGGGCGAAATCCATTCAAGCCCTCGCCCGCGGGCGCCCGCTTTAAAAAACGGGCGCCCGGTTTCACAAAAACGGGCGCCCGTTTTCAAAAGCGGGCGCCCGTTAGGGTTAGGGTAGGGTTAGGGTTAGGGTAGGGTTAGGGTTAGGGTTAGGGTTTTTGTGAAACCGGGCTTTCAAAAGCGGGCGCGCCCGCTTGAAAGCGGGCGCCCGCGGGCGAGGGCTTGAATGGATTTCGCTGGCTCTCCCAACCTTACTGGCATACTTAAGCCTCTCCACTGATCCAACATACTACAGCTTCCTTGGTCCCTCCATTGGCTCCTGGCTGCTGTCTGCAGTACGAATATTGGATGCCGTCATTCAAAGCAAATACAATATGGAACTATATATCTTGTCTGATCGCACCCTATACAAGCCCTCCAGAGCACTCAGATTAGCCGACACAGGGCCGAATGCGAAACAGACCTGCAGATTCGCCCCCAATCTTCAGCCACAGTCTGAAAATGCTCCTTCAGACTTCATCTTAGCCCATATCACTTGCCCTAGCCTCGACCTATGCTATGGAAAGGCTCCACTTAGTATCTTATCTTGCAGTTAGCAAACATACCGTATACCATTTTTGTAAACATGGGACCATAGTGTTAATATATGCATATATGCGCTTATGTGTCAAATATACTAATTGTCATTAATTATGCACAGTACTGTACATTGCAGAAATTGAATCTAGAGGAAAATATACATACTGAACATCCGAGCAAAGTTTGATAAACCCGTTTAACAAATTGTTATAGGATTGTTCCTGTCATTTCCGCCCATGTGTGAATATGCTGATAAATTCAATAATTATGCACAATACAAAAATGTACATTGCAGAACTGGATTCTATAGGAAGAAATACATATGGAACAACTGAGAAATGTTTGGTAAACCATTCAATCAAATTGTTATATGCTTTAGCATGGTGAAGTCTAGCAGAAATGGACAAAAAACGTTTTTTGTAGTCTCATACTTTAGAGGCTATTTTCACAACTTTCCCCCCAGACAATTCCAGGCAACTTTTTGTATGTTATTCTGGGCATATTAAAGATTCAAAATCAGTTGAGTTTGTTTTTTTTGCAATTAGGTGCAGGTCAAGTGATATTATTACTGGACTATAAGAGCAGTAGCTTGACTGTGATGATGAGACCAGTGAGAGCAGAGAGAGCCTGACCCGCATTGACAATGGCTCCTTTGTGAGGGCTGACCAGTGGGGGTGACGACAGTCATCATAGGACGTCCTCTCCTCTGAAGGAAGCGTCCGTGGTGTCAACACAGCGATGTCCCTTTCAGAAAAAAAATAATAATAATAATAAAAAATATACACACACACACACACACACACACACACACACACACACACACACACACACACACACACACACACACACACACACACACACACACACACAGAATATGGTAATTCATTTCTCTTAAAAAATAACTTGATCCTCATACATATGTGAACAGGTCAGCCTCACAGATAGTGAGCAACAATGTGCCATGCTGTGCTGTAATATAGAAAATGTGATGCATTGCTGCAATACATCATAGAATTGAAGTGTTACCTTGTGAATCGTAATCAATCATATGCAGGTGATTGCATATGATTGACATGCCCGTGCCATGGGAGTGGGCCAGACTGTTGTCTTTCAAGGTGGAAGGATGGATTGTTAGTGTACACACTACACTATATTCTACATCACAAACATCTTATTGGACAAGTGTTCCCACCAACATACAGTCATGTACATATGGAAATTGCTCAGATACATGATGCTAATTATTCGTTCGTTCAGGCAACACAAAGCCCTATATTGGAGGGAATACCTCCCTGAACTGTCCAGCAGCTCACTTTTTCCTGGAGCTATTTTTATGCTGCTGTTTTTTTGTTTTGCTTCAGTTTGCATGCTGAACCACCTTAACTGCCTCCCCTTTCTTCACACTCCATAGGTCTGTCTCACACATTAGTTTTCTGCATGGATGGAGAGCAGACATACAGTATGGGGGCAGGGGAGAACAGGCATGTGTGAATGAATGACATTCTGTATCACAGCCATGCGTGTTTCTGCATCGTTGCAGCCATTTAAAAGAAGTGTCGTCGACCTCAACCCTTAAGCCTGCGCATGCACATCTCCGATGACACATGCCTGACCTGTCAGTGCAGATGTGCTATTATTCCCTCCCATTCCCCAGTCATGGCTGTATACCAGCATTACCAGTATATATAGTGGCTGAAAAGGAGGTTTGTAGGTTGGAGATTAGTCCGGAGCAGCTGCTGCTCAGCTGTGCCCCTGAGCATTTGACTAACCTGCTTCTGAACTCGGTGAATATGCAGCTGTATAGATTAACGCTGGTATGCTTTTGCACTCTTGCCAGTAATGTCACTAGGAAAAGTAAACATTGCCATTGATATCACCCTCGCTACCTCTTGGTGTTATTTAGTCAGAATCAATTTTATGTGGCTTGATGTGTCATCTTGAAGTTCTTTCCAGAAGAAAAACGTTATTATTAACTTATTTTACTAGTGTGAAAGCAATAGTCAAAGGGTGTTTGAACCTTGGTCTGTTAATTACCTCAGCTTTTCTGAGTATTCCAGTAGAAGGGGTTAAACGAGGTGTGACTTCTCAAAGGCCAGTCGTGTGAGCAGACCACCAGATCTTTGCCACACATCTGTTATTGATCAGATGTTCAGATACTTGCTATAAGTCTCCCCTCCCGTCGCTCTGCAAATGGTAAATCCATTCTATCGAGTGAGTTACAAGAGGCTAATTTTAACATTTTCTGGAAATGTGTCGTTTGGAAATCCTGACGTTCACCTGAATGAAAACATATGTTGGAGCAGAAAGAATTGCTCAAGTCAGCATTTTTTATGAGTACCAAGTGTGGACAACGGGACAAAAAAGAAATGTGTGCTGGAGTCCCTCTTAAAGGGGAGAAAGATGCCATTCTAGGCTGTGAGTCTTTTCCTGGTGTTAAGTCAGGGCACTAGGTCAAGTCGAGCGCCACCCATCTGGGCCTGGTAATCCTTTGAGCTGAATGCACTGGGCTGTTCCTCCACTAAAAAGAAAACAAATTGTATTGGTTCTCTAGCCATGCCAAAGAGACTAGCTGTGATTGACTTGTTTGATTGTTTCTATCTAAGAGGAACTAAAGTCCCATGCGTTTCTCATTGAGTTGCAGGGTGTAGTCTGTGTCATCTAGACTGTGAAGAATGTGATGTTGAGATTGAGAGGTATGATGGTAATGTACAGACAGTAGTTTCTTGGAAACAGTGGTGTTAAGTAACTACAATGTAAGTACTGTACCTTTACAGAAAGTACTGTACCTACCTCAAGTACTGTACTACATACAGTAATTAACATTTTAGGTAATTGTACTTTCAATCAATCAATTTTACTGATACGTTATGTTGTATTGTGACATTGTGAACTTGTAGATCTGCTGTTTAAAAAAGAAAGAAAATAAAGAAAGAAAAAAAGTTGAAAAATTATAAAACGAGATATTCTACACATTGAGTACTTTCTACTTTTGCTATTTTAAGTAAACATTGATACTGTTGTACCTGCGTACTTACTCAAGTAAACTTTGAATTCTGGACCTGCACCAGAGTATTTCTATATTGCAGTATTGATGTTTTTACTGCTACAGAACCACTGCAGACTGTGGCCCACCTGGGACCGATCTGCTAACAAGCGGCCTTGGTGATCCCTTCAGTTGATACCCTACCGCCCCACAGCTTTGTGTGGACAAAGCTCTCTCCCGCCTCAGATCAGAACACACCAAGCAGCACGCAAGAGTCCAACATTATACCAGGATTTACACAACATTTCAAAGGGATTGCTTTGAAGTGCAGATGGAGCCAGGGTGTTCCTCCTTATGGGAGCTATTGCCGGCTGAAATGTTTGCGCTTTCAAAGACGTCTTGCAACGGATGTGGGTTGTGGATGGTTAAAGTTTGCAGACGGGGGACTAATTGTTTGAAATGGATCCACAATTGTGTTTATCCTAACATTTGTCCACATAATGTAATGTCAACTGTGGATGTGTGATTCAATGTTGTGTGTACATCCTAGCCCAGCTGCTTATATTAGTGTTATTGCTATCGCTACTGAAATCCTATTGTTGGCTTGATAAGTTGGTATAGGGTTGATGCACTTCAACTCTGGTAAGGTTAGCTGTATGAGGGAGTCATCGTATTGTCACTTTTCGTTTTCTGTAGTTTTTAAAATGTATTACTTGCCACCGTGTTGAACGCTTTTGCACTCGAATATTGTGGCCTTTTTGCCTGTCCACAACAACTCCACTACTACTAGACTACTAGTACTAGAGCTGCTGTGTGCCTGCTGGCTAGCAGACACTGTTATGATCATGTGGCCTGTTGGCTAGCTGCCTGTAACTAGCAAACACTGTTATGATCACATGCCCTGTAGGCTCTGCTGCATGTGGAATTGCTGAATAGAACCAAGTGCTGAGCTGCACTACTGGAATGGAGGGCCGAGATCAGAGCGTTTGGTTGGTCAGTTTCGCTGTAGTTGGGTCCACGGTTTTTGGCTGATATTCTGGACAAAATTGTGTCCAACGATAACAATATATTCTAAGTTTTGTGTCTGAGAAACTAGAGTAAATCTCATCTAATGCTGGTCCATGTCTCAAATGATGTAGATCTTGATTTGAAAACAACTGTTGTGGAGGCTGAATAGCAAGGCTATTGGTCATTGCATTGCACTGTGCAATTCCTCCTCTGGGTGTATGAATAAATCATTGTCTGTGGGAGGAGGAGGAGTGAGCGTTTGATGACTCTGGGAGAGGATGGAAGCCCCAAAGGGCCTCAAGAGGCCAAGACCTGGCCATTTCCTTCATCTGGCCCAGGCCACACTCCTTTCACCATCCCATTGATTTATGCTTTTTAGTAAAAGCTGGGTGATGTCAGAAAAATGTAAATAAAATCACCACCTGCCTGTCCACATATATATATATATATATATATATATATATATATATATATATATATATATATATATATATATATATATATATATATATATATATATATATATATATATATATATATATATATATATATATATATAAATGTGAAAAGCAATCATATCAATCTGCACTTGTGATAGGGTTAGTGTCATAAAAGCTAATATTTCGGCTATTGTTGAGGAAATGTTGTACAGCCATTTTACTTGCCCTTAGTTTCAATATTAATTAATTAATATTAATGAGTATTAAAGAAATGTATAGCAAAAATTAGATTCAATTTTTTTTTACAGTAGCCTTTTGCAACTAACTGTAGTCCTCCTGAAGTTGATTTGTGAAGTTCCCTCTGGTGTTGTCATGTGGTTGTTAACATCTAGTTTGCCAGGTTCATGGGTGTCTTTGTGGTGTAGTGGATCTTGTAGAGTGGGCCCAGTGAAACGGTATTAAAGAGGAATGTAGTTTTGATATCCAGCAGGTGTTCGGCTTAGCGTGTCCTCTACTCTCACTTTAAGAATCTGGTGAGGTCACCGTTGGAACTTTGAGGTTTTGTGAGTAATGAAATGTCCCTTCATACATCCCTGCGCCAAATTCCAGTCTGTGTGGTGCTATCGCTAGCTATAGTGCGTGACAACCGATTCCATTTTTGTGGCTTTAGCCATCAGTGTTTGACTCATCTGAGGAATATACAATAAGGACACTGCCCTGGTGTTGTTTTTATAGCCTCACATACAGTAACCCCCTCAGGCTTCCATAGGGACATAGATTACATTTAGCTTTGTAGACAGCTAATTTGGGGACTTCATGTCCTAGAACTTTACTTTGTCCCTGATTTTTAGAAAGTTTATTTTTTAACTTTAACATACTGGATCCTTCAGTTTCGTGAATAGTAATACAGTCCTTGATCTGTTTTCCTAACACCAGCTGGCAGGAAAAGGGTATATTTGACCTGATTATTTCACAAGAGTTCCTGTGATGATACTTGGGGACGTATTAACATAACAAACCTTTCCAAATAGTATCTTAATTTTCCACATTGATATTTTAAGCATTGCCCACAAATATGCTGGAATATGGATTTACCATACAAATGTGTTTTTTTTGCACATTTCCTTTTGGGTTTGGAACTCTGGAATTTGGCACTTATTAAACATTAGCTAAGCGTTAACGGTCCTAAGCACATAAACAGCACGAGTACATATCCAGAACGTCGTGTCAGTTTGTCCAATATGATGAATACCCTCTATCAAATATCTCTTCTGTGGAAAAATGGTTCAATCCTAAGAAACGCACCCACTAGTCTTGGGCGATATTGATTTTTTAATATCGATATTGATAACGTGATTAAAACCGGTATTCTCGATATTACCGAGTCTAGCGGCCAAACCACCGACTGCTGTCCACGAGGGCTCGTGATCTTCTCTGTCCGTCCCCCCTGTCCCCCCTGTCAATCACGACGAGCAGCGCAATCACGACGATAACCATTTCCCCCATTATATGTTAAATTAAACCCTTGTGCATCCACCCTGTGGATATCAAACATCTACATCAAAGGACAACACCACAGCAGACGATCACAGCACACCATGCACAGACAGAGTAGCCAATTGTATGTAAAAATCAACTGAAATATAACTTGCTGTGCCACCGCACCGCAGCAGCGAGCACGCACACACACACACACACACACACACACACACACACACACACACACACACACACACACACACACACACACACACAGTAGTCCAGGGACCACCAGTGGTCCCTGAGAGCATGAGGTCCATTTGGTTTCATTTTGTGATCTCAAGAGTTACAGATCCATAAGGGTCCGTTTGGTTACAAAGGATCCATCATTTAGCTGGATCTAACTAGCGATCCTCAAACAATCAGTGCCGCCATTACAAAAAAAAAAAAAAAAACAGCAACCAAGGCTTTTTTTAACCTTACCTTGTCTCCAAATAACAGGTCAACCACCAAAGATCAGGAAAAAGATCGCTATTAGATCCAAAAGTCAATAAATCCAAGCTCCTTCAGTGTACAGATCCATAAGGCTCCGCTGTCCCTCTACTACACTCTCTCCGTCTCTCTGTTTGTTGTGTGGTTGCTATGGAAACCCGTAGCTGACACACGTGGCAGGGAGAGCCACGTGGGTGAGGGCTCTCTCTCTCTCTCTCTCTCTCTCTCTCTCTCTCTCGTTCAGTCCAAACAACGCACACGTGTTCAGTAGCATTAGGGGAGTCACTAATTGCAGCTGGCTATGTGCAGAAGATAAAAGGTGGCATTCTCAGTCCATATTATTTCATTAAACGGTATATAATTATACACATCATATACACCCAACGAAACCACTCAATGGACACAGCAAATACCAGTTTGAATTATTAAAATCCGTTCAGAATTGAAGATGCATAGAAGGAATCAAATCTCAACTCTTTGCCATGCAACATGAGCGGGCGGCGCTGCTGCGTGGTTGTTTTTCTTTTTTTGGACGATATTGTTTGGAGGGGACGGTAAAATACGATATTCGGTATTCGGTATTTTTTGTAAATCCTGCGATATTACTCGGTATTGATTTTCAATATCGTGGTAAACGGTAATACCGGTATATTGCCCAAGACACGCACCCACAAGCATGGTGAACTGAATGTCCTGCATTTTGTTGTTTTCTACTTGCATGGCATGGATGTTGCTGGGCTTTGTTACAGTATCTGAATGCTATTAACCACTTTGAATTTCAGGGGTGCTGGTGTGTCACTAGCTTGGACATGTCATATACACATACATATACATAAAGCATTTCAAATTTGTCTTTGTTGATTGGTCAAAGTCTTTTCCCCCCGTCACTACAGTATGTGTCCATGCATGTTGTGTGTTTGTACCTTGGACAAAGCTGGACCGATCAGCATACAATTTTACATTCAAACTCGCACTTGGCCACGGACAAAGGCCACTCCAAATGTTTCAGTTCAAAACTGATGTTGGTGCTATAACAGCTCACTTTACACTCACTTTACTTGTCTTATAGGCTGTAGACCCAAAATAGACCACAAAGTCCACAGTCTCTCTCCTTAGCTTGACCATTTTGCTTCAAAACAACACATTACTACTAGTACTATCATGCTTCACTCAGATAATAAAATGCAGTTGCCCATTTGACCCCAAAATGGCAAAAGACATGCTTTCATTAATCGCTGAAGGACTTGGAGTATAACCACCCCTGGAGTTCTGATAATAAACATCCCTCTAGCTAAACAAAACAGCAGAAACAGTTTATAATTTGCATTCCTGTGTGCTGGGGGGACGACTACAAACTGCTATTATATTTTAGATCCATAATGATAGCACTTGTGTTCCCTCTCAAAATGTGCTGCGAGGCAAATCCCAGAATCTAGGCATTATTATCACTCCCTTGTGTTTTTAATAGTATATTTTAGCTGCCCATCATTTTTTGTCATAGTTTTAGTCAACATTATAGGAACACTGGTAGAAAGTGCTGCTGTGTGGAGTGGAATGTATGGAATGGAGTTGGCCACTGCATTAATCCAGCGAGAGAGCAGGAGGGTCAGTGAAAGGGAAGCAAACTGCCCACAGTGTCCATCCAGTAAAGCCACAGTGTCCTCCCAGTCTGGTGACCTGTTGGGGGTTCCCCTGGACAGGACTGGACTGGACTGGGCTGGGCACAGCCAACAATAAGCATCTATGTTACACAGAGTCATACAGTAAAAAAAATAAAAAAAATAAATAAATCAGTGTTCTACAAGAAAATAAAGAATGTTTTCTTGTTGGCACTCAGCAATTGTTGAATAATGCCTTCACATCATCATGTATTTTTGTTTTGTTTTTTGATATTCTACTCCCTGTTTACAGTCTAAAGGCCTTCTTTATTCTTTATAACACTAATAGATAACAGACAAGTACAGTGGGGAGAGATGGGGAAACAGCGAGAGAGATTTGGGGAGTGATGTGCAAAGAATCTGTGAAAAATCAGAGTGTGCTTCCTCCATGTCCTTATACATTCTTATGTATGCTGCTCAGTGCTCACATAGTGGTGGAATGTAACCTGATGTGATTTGACTCATGTTTTGTTCAATATTGTCTAAATACACTATTCTGCCCTAAGAGTTGACGCAGGTTTGTGCATGTTAATGGCATTTGAGATTCCTCTTGATCCTGAATTTTTCCAGATTTTTTTCTTATTTATTTTTAACAAGTGATATCATTGAATACATCCAAGCCAAAGGGCAGTCCTTGAGGCTTCCCAGCATAATGGAGTCATGTGAAGCTGGAAAGAACATTATTGATCATGCCAAAACCACAAAATGGTCCTTATGACTTTGGAGTAACACTGCAGAAGTTAACAGCCTCTGTTTGGCTTGCTCTCGTACACACACACACACACACACACACACACACACACACACACACACACACACACACACACACACACACACACACACACACACACACACACACACACACACACACACACAGTATATACACAGTATACACTATACACACTGTATACACACGCATATACACACACACCCACAAAGGGTCCTCCAGCCTGCAATAGGAGCTAGTAATCATCAGTGTTTTACAGTCTGGAGTGGCTGTAAATGTCTCAGCCGTGTTGGGAAAAGTCAGTGCACGGAAGTAAAGACACTCATTTGACTGGCTGGATTGTATCCCAAATCCCAACCTCATGCCTGCTGCTGCTAGGAAGATAGTGGAGAGAAGACACTGGATACATGTATATGGCTGTGACCTGAGCTGTGTGTTGTGTCGGACAGAGATAGGGATGTGGATGTGAATGGCCATGCAGCAGGACTGATGGCGTGGGAGGAGTGTGTGCGTGTGCATTTGTGTGGGTGTGTGGCACTTTTGCATGCAGAACACCCTCTTATATTGTGCATTAAGAGGCTGCAGAGGTGTGTGTTTAGGGCCAACACGTCACGTTAGCGGGACGTATCTGCTCGGAAGCAGGAAGCCTGTAGTGCTGTCCCTCGATGGCTCATAAAACTGTCTCCCCGTCACTTCACACTGGTCACATGATCATGAGTCATGACCTGCCACCACCTCAGCACAGAGGAACACGCTCAGCATTATGCCTTCCCTTCCAGCATAAGAATCCATCCTTGAGGCAATGTGTGTTTTTAGATAATGCAAGATAATGCACACACACACACACACACACACACGCACACACACACACACACACACACACACACACACACACACACACACACACACACACACACACACACACACACACACACACACACACACACACACGGCCACACTCACTCTCACACACACAGGGCTGTTTGACACTATTATAAATGTATGTTAATTGTCACACTAATAGGCTGGAGAGGCTCTGTTATTAAATTATTTGTTGAGCAAAAGGCCTTGCCTTTTTCTTTAGGGTTTATTGATTTTCATCCAGCACCTGTCTCAAAACCTTGCACACATCACCTTGACAGCTATTTATTTTGGCATAGAGTTATGGAATGACAAACTTTGTTCACAATAGATACTTTTTTCCCTGACTCAGCAAAAACACAAGACTTTGTTGTTACCACTTTTATATACTTAGTTGACCGGGGTCTATACTAGGCCCCATCCTGTTGTCGCTTTACAGAAAATATCTTTGGTGATCTTTGCCAAATGTTTTGGCAAAGGGTGGCAAGTGCTGAAAGTAAAAAAAAATCTATTTTAAAGATCACGGCAGCATTAGTCATTTAAATCCTGATAATCCTCAATGAGGTTCTAGTTTAAATGTGGTAGCACTAGATATGTTGAGTGTGTGTGTGAGATCAATTACTGTTGATTTATTGCACCTTTGTTCTGGCGCAAGAGAGTGTAAACCACATGGGCAGGCACACACTGGCTGTGTCTGAATGCATAGGTATGTTCCCTACTCCCTACTCCCTATATTGGGCACGAGAGTGAGTGGACTACAATAGTGGTGATTTCGGACAGTTCTCCCTATGTGGGGAGCACCGGATCTGACGTCAATATCGGTAGAGGGCGCTATAAATCCACTGCGCGGGCCTATGCACTTTTAAAGTTTGACCAATTATTTATTTTATTTATAATAATAAATAAATAAAATAAATAATAATATTATAATAATAGTGAAGTGAAAATACGTTTGTAAGCATTTAGGGTTATATACAGTGCTTACCAGTAATTTGTAACTCGGGAGGTTCCGGAGCGCACCTCACGCGCACTCATGTGCACCTCATGCGCACCTCACGTGCACGCACATGTGCGTGCACGTGCGCACGCGCCCGCCCGCCGAAAAGTCGTTTTTTTTGGGCTGTGTGTGTGTGTGTGTGTGCGTGCGCGCGCCTGTGCCATATACATGCGACATACACGTGTGTTATTATTATTCTTCGATCTTCATGTGGATGTCCCGCTCAATGCGCAATGCATTGTGGGCAAGATCCACTTTTCTAGTGACCATCAGATGGTCCCTACAAATCCAGGTGCATTGTGGGATATTTCAGTGCACTATATTAGGGTACAAAAACGCTCACTACCGATTCGGACACTCAAACAAAATGGCGGAAGGCAAAAGTAGTGCCCTATATAGGGAATAGGGAATGAATTTGGACACAGCCACTGTCTTCTCTCCCGCCACAGCTGCCAGGTTTCATGTTGGTACGTTACATTTACCACTTATTGGATCACAGTGATAGTTTGGATTTGAAAGACTTGACTTCAAGGCTTTGAGTCTCACTGCTAGTGGTTCGGATTGACAGGAAGTTTAGATTGTAAATCCCCAAAAGTGAATCCATTATTTCAAAGGCGAGTCACAATATGTCACTTTCAACCTGCGTCCATATTGATGGTAACCAATCTACAAGTGTCATGCATTTTGAGCTTGTAGATTGACTATATCCCCCATCCCCACTAAAATGAAATGTAGCCTAGAGTTGGTACCCAGGTTTTAATTTCATTCGCCACTCAGCTAGTGTATGACAAGAAGCAACCTTACCTTATGGACTACCCTACCATACCTAATGCACTCAGCCTTTTCTTCCCTTCACCGAAAACATGGCTCTCTCAGATGAAACTCATTCAATTAGGTGTGTATTTCCTGGATGGCACCAATGGTATTGATGACGGCGACTGCTGATGTCAGCACCCTCTGACAACGAGGTACTCACTCATCCTGTCACTGGCATACATGCTGTGCTAATCCGAGGAGGAGTTCCGACGTTCTGCCCCAGCAGTCGACCAAGAAAGGAATTTCACACACACAGGCCACAGCCGCACTGATCAGTCGCAGAGAGTCGGCCTGAAGAGCCAACATGACATCCAGTTCCAAATTTACAAGGCATTTAGCAGATGCATTTGCCGTCATTTACTGTAAGCAAGGAAATCACAAGGTACTGGCATCAAATGGTTATCTAGGATTATAGGTAAATCAGAACCTATCATCGGCCAGTCATTTGCATGTTAAAATGATCTGTCTACTTTAGTGCAAAAGGAGGAACTTTCTGCAAAGCCAGCAGTTTTACTAGACAGTAAACATATGACTCAAAAGAAAGTGATGCCACCACTGCAGTGGCGTGGGGAGGGGGGCAGAGGAGCAGCTACTACTGTTTGTCCATGATATCCTCATTATTACCCATCCCTCAGGGCTTGTGATGACTCTGACCTACTTCAGTCATTGTGGTCAAGCCACGCGTACGGGAACAATCAGAGACACTATGTTATTGCTTCATGACCTACAGTAGGGTTCATGTGTTTGCTCCCATAGTCCAGCAGGCATTAGTCCGTCACCCTACCAATTACCTGACCATAAACCTAACCTAACCGCTGTCACTGGTGTACTGTATGAATGTGTGCGTGAATGGGTGACTGTACTACAGTAATGCACAAGTAAAGGGCATGGATAAGGTGCTACCATTTAGCACATAATAATCATTTAGGACTTCCGTGGATTCTGGTACATGGGAATCAATTCTTTTAAAATAGGGTAAAATTTATGGAAACAAATAGAAAGAAGGAAAAAAACTGTTTCGTCTTGGTATGCAGCTCATGTTCTGTTCAGATAGCAAAAACATTTAAAACATAAGTTACAGTACAATGAAAAACAACAAGAGCAATGAGTATAGCGAGAGATTGTTACTTTTACAGGGAACTATTCTTGTCTCCAATAGTATCTCAGTGTATTTCCATCACCCTGTGCCAATCTATGCAGTTTGTGTAAATGTGTGCATGTGCATGATTCCAATTTGTCGTTGATTGGTCTCTGACAGCCGTTTCTCCTCCAACAACCGCCCACACACACAGTTCAGACAGGTTATATGGAAGCTAAATTGACTTGTTTGCGCTCTGTTCCCCATTTCTTGCTGTATTTTAAGGAAATACATAATAAGGAAATAATAAGGACACTGGTGTTATTATTTTCCTCCTTAGCAGCACAAGAAACAAGCACACAAAATCTGATCTACTGTATGTGACATTCACTGACAAATCTGTACAGTAACCTTAACTTTTAAATGCAGCATTGCTCGCTGCTTTTACACAAAAAATGTAACGACACAATCTTCACCTTTTTTTAACCATAGCATGACACGGAAATACCTGTGGTGAGATGCTTTAAGCCCCACTGTAACTACCAAAACCTCAAAGAGAAGTAATTTAACCCTCCTGTTGGATGACAAAGTAAGGGTTGCGGTGGACATCTCAAATTTGAAAGGAAAGCTCACAAGCTTCAGCCAGGTTTGCTTTGATGAGTGAATCTCATCAGCTGCTGATGGATGTTTTGCCAGATTCATCTCAGTTTGCCAACACAATGACATGGCACGTAGCACCTCTTACCAAAGACAACTCTTATCCGGTACCTTGCTAAGCTTCACCACACTGAGGGATAGATTTTAGCTCAAAGGCTCTTCAAACAGGAGTGTAGGTTAAAGGGCAACTTTATTTGTATTTTTCCAACAAAGGTTTATGTTTTAGTTTAAGATGATTAAAAAATAGAATAGTTCCTGTCCTATTTGGTTCTCCATGCCATGGTTAGCACTGACAATGTCCCATCTTAAGTGAGTGCTTAGTCATTGATGCTGAATCATTGGCTAAATGCTGAGGTTGACCTTTTTTGTATCTTACCTCGCTCTGTTCTTTTCTCCTTCTCCATCTTCCATAGATCGAGAGGACCAATCAATTCTTTGCACGTAAGTATTCAAATCTGCTGGTTTTTATTTTTTTTTTCTTCCTTTCCTGCTCCGTCGCACTTGTGTTGTGAATATTTTCAAGTGGGTTAAACCTTTTTTTAAATCTTTGAAAAAGGTGCAAGCAAGCACACAATACAATAAAGCATTTCATTGTTTATATCTATTTTTACAAATGGCCAGAACATTACACTACCCAAAACCAACACAGCACGCACACCACAGTCTTTATTATAGGTGTACCGCTTCCACTGTGTGTAAAAGCATACACTAGGCATAGAAGCATACACGCAGACACTAGGCATAGAAGCATACACGCAGACACTAGGGATAGAAGCATACGCACAGACACTATGCATAGAAGCATACGCACAGACACTAGGCATAGGAGGCCCGTATACAAGCAGTACAGTGGTAACAGGCTAATAGCTTACTGGTAGTATACTGATGCAATAACTGCAGTTATAGTTAAAACCCTGAATCAGGGCCACCATTAGGAACAGTGTATTTGAAGAATTTATGGTGTCATTTGTTCTATGGCCTAGTGAATTTGTGGGCAACATTTCACAGAAATTGCACGCTGTGTTCATAATTTGAGACATTAAGTGTGAAAAGGATCACTCCTGCAAATTTGAGAAGCCAATCTTAGCCAATTAAAATGCAGATGTGCAATTTAACTAGCTTGGTCTCATGGGCAAACGTCTAATTTCTTATTCTGTCTTTTTAGCTAAAATGTATCCTGTTAAGTGATATGTGGCAAGTTTTCAGGCATTTCAGGCATTTTCTGTTTGCTCTTACTACTATTCACAGGTCTAAAGCTTTCATTCATTGGCACCTTAGGTCCTTTTTTGCCAACAGCTGATTCAGTCTGGATTTAACCAGGCTACCTCGTATGACAGACCGAATGAGAAATGTCCGGCATCACTCCTCCAAGTATCTAGATGACAGGAATGCAGCCTGACAAAGACAATGACAAAATAGCCATGAGCCTGTGAGCCCACTCCATGTTTAGCCAGCGAAACGCTTTGTCTTGGACTGTGCACCTTCAATACCATGATGCATCTTTTGTCAAACATGCTGTTTTGACTTTCCAAAATGACATCAGGTGGCCTCCAAGTCTATGGACTTGTAATGTTTGTTTAAACTTACAACGTATTACTTTACAACACCCCTACCTGGGTTTAGGTCATTGAAAAGGGACCTCCAGTGTGCTCTTCCACTGGTGTTATTTTCAATCCCGCTGCCAGGTGTTTTTCGCCGGCCTCTGTTTCTCTTTGTTTGAGGGTACCAAGTCATAGCCTGTCTGGTGCTGTTTGACACAGCTTTGTGCAGTGTCTGCCAGGTCCATATCCATCTGCTTTATCCAATTTTCGGCTGCTGCTGAGAGTTGTTTTATTTTTATCCACACATCGTTGTTGCTGATCTTGTCTGGTCTGTGACTTTTTTGTTTTTCAGCCTAATTGAAAATAACGCCAGCCAAGCCAAGTCTAGCCAGCTAGCCAGCCAACCTGCCAGCCAAGTCTATGTACATTAATGTTTGTTTAGTGTTGTTATGAAGTAATAATGCTTGTTTACAGTAGTAAAACACAGACATAAGATGTCTTTCTGCTCCACTCACTTCACACAAATGTGATTCTCTGTGCTCTTACCCACATCATATACTGTATACACTATACAGTCTATTTATTTACTAAAATAATAAGCAGGTACACGTGCCATTTCCAGAGAGCGTGTGAGGTCATATTCTCTCATTATTATTAGAAATGCTTTCATGTCCACTATTGCACACAGGCAAAAACAAACATGGAAACAAATGTGTCTGTCTGATTGGAAGCCTCAAAAGATGCTGTCTGATTAAGTCAACCCTTGATGTTTGTGTGGTATCTAATCTGAAACGGGGCGGACCTGCGGAATCTAACACCCGGCGGTCCAAGGCCAACAACGGTTACATTGACGCAATCCCTCCATGAATACCCTCTGTTCACAGTGGCTGCTGAGGACTGACAACACTTTGACACCACTTACCCCACAGTCTTCTTGAGGCCACATCATTCTTTACTCCACTAGCTCAGCCTGAAAGCAAAAACATTGTGTATTTTGTGCATACTTGGGGTGTGTAGATTGCCATGTACTGTAAAACCTCAGGTATGCTATGAATATGAAGTGTCAACTCGGAGGTTTTTGCATCGCTTAGAGAGGCGTGAGAAGAACACTGTGTTTTACGCAAGCCGCCGTCACTTTGCAACAGTGGTGGTAAAGACAATGGCTGCATACTGTAAACTGTGAAATGAAGACATAAATAAGCTGGTTATTGCTTAGTTCAGCGTTTCGATCAGGGATCAGGGAAAATGACCCATGAAGCTTAAGCTTTTTTGAACAAAAAAACCTTCCACAAAACATATTAGACGCAATAATGTGTATACATTTAATTTCAGTTATAATATTGTCATGTTTTGCATTCACATTTTTGCAATATTGTAGAAAGTAAGAATGTGTGTCATGTTTAATTTATACTTACAGCAATGTATTAGTTGTAATAGTTTGCTAGTAATTCCCATACCATTTTCCTTTGTAAAGTTGGATGCAGCTACTAGGTTTGTTGATGTCTTGTACTATGTTTATAGAATAGTTTTTTGATTACCTCTCCAACAACAACAAGATATTCTTGGGTTTGAGTAGTGGTGAGAAATAGAATTTCTGGAAACTCAGATTAGGGACTGAAATCAAATGCTGGTCCGACTGGCTCAAATGCTGAATAAATAATGGACCTCCACATGAAAAAGGTTGAAACCACTGGTATTCAAACAGTTAATTAGCAGGAGAGTTGAATTATGGTTTCTTCATAGGTTTTGTTCTAATCAGTAAGCTTGTCTGTGGGTTTCTTATCTCCTTTGTCAAACAGAGGTGAATCAGGTGCCGGTAAGACAGAAAACACCAAAAAGGTCATTCAATACCTGGCACACGTTGCTTCCTCCCACAAAGGAAGAAAAGACCACAACATTCCTGTGAGTATTTCATCCATTCTAAGAACTCTACCAGTGTTTGTCTTGTAATGTAATGTCAGTCTTTTGACTATAATCTCAATTGGTTTTAGTCACATTTTTGTCATCTGAAATGTAATGGTATTAATGTGATGCGTTGTGACCTTGTAGATCTGCTATTTTCAGGGTGCAATGGGAAAAAAATAAGGTAAACAATCAATTCCTAAAATTGTATTGAAATACAGTACTTAGGTAAATGTACGTACGTACTTTACACCACTGCACCTAGCGATGCAGTGCCATGAGGTCACAACCATGTCACATGACGTATGTGCTAGTGGATGAGATGCTTTTTAATTCAAAGACAGTGGCAGCATCCCAGTTTTAGTGCAGTAGATTTGACTGGTCAATAATAGCCCATCATTCGTGTAAATGCAATGAAGTGTCATAAATGTCAAAAGGTGATCCATGATGATCACGTGCAAAATGGATGGGCAGCACTATGGTTGGCTTGTGCAGCATTAGATCTGTGCACACATTCTTCTAACAATTTGGATTTTTGTTTGGCCAACAGCCAGAGTCACCTAAACCAGTGAAACTACAGGCAAGTCTTTATGCTTTTTACATCAATGCACATGCTACACTAACCAACTAACTTCCTCCGTCGAGTAGTCAGTGGCTTTGTCTGTGTGCTCGATTTATGCCCAAATATGGATACATACACTTACTACACCCCTATTTGGTGATCTCCGAAGTCTGGACAGATTGCCATTGTTAGCAAGGCAAAACATGGACCTGTCCGATATCAGCACAAATTGCTGCAAAGAGCGAAAGCGGGTTGAGTGGGATGGTGACAGGGGGTCGGATTGAGGGAGAAAGCCCACCATATTTATCCTCTATGCACTGTATAGTTGTGGTTCAATATATTGACTTTATGTTTATTTCTGTGAAACCCATACTAATATTCAAATGTTCTTATATCAGGCTTGTTGGAGCAATACCAGACTATTTTATCTTGTTCTGAAAATGGAAAGGTCTAACACATAATATTTCAATTTGCATGCCATGCACCATAGCTTCTAAGTTTCCTCTGTACCTTTGAATGCACTTGGTTGTTGGTTGTAAGCATCATCCATTCAGGTTTGAATATAATGTGTTTTGTGTAACTGTCATACTTTACCGTGTCTAGTCTTATGTCTTCTTAGTATCCATGCCCATTAACAATCTATTTATTTCCATGATAACACTTGAATCTGACCATTGACTACAGAGTGGAGCACAGTTCTATGTGAGTAGCATGTTGGTTCCAACACACCACTCACTGCACTCCCACTATATGGGCAAATCAAAAGTGCTGTTTTTTCCTGCTACTGTATGTAAACATCATTCTACTGAGTTTCTACTACTGGGAAGATGTTTCTACTTTGCTTCCACTTTGGCTTTCTCTTTCACAGCATGGCTCAGTTTTAAATTATGTTGTCTCCTCATTTAAATATTTCATATTTTGCGATCCAATTTGACTGAAACATCTTTTCAGACAGAACATTTCAACCCCTGAGATAATTTATTCCAGTTTAGCGGGTTATTATCTCTGCATGTGTGTTCCATCCCATTTCCCCATATGCACTGAGCAGAATCCCCCAGATCCCCCAGGCAGGCTGCTGCTGTGGCAGGAGCATGGAGAGCTAGAGCCTGGTGGTGGACATTGGCCAAACCTCTTGCTTGGTGAAATGGGGTGAGAGGTACAAGACCCCTACATCAGGCCCCTGTTGCTCCTCCAACCTCAGCCACACACCTCCCAGCAGGATGGAACATTGTGGATTAAATGATTTGCGCATATTAGTTTCCCATAATCGCACTGCTCACTGGGTGTCAATGCATTTTCATACTTAAGCTAGAAACAGACTGTATGAAATATGAGTGAATGACTATGCTAAATGATACAGAGCCTGGCAGTGAGCATGGTAAACTCCCAAGCGCAGGTGAAAACACTGTAAGTTCCCTGTGAAGACTGTGTGAACTTGTACTGCACCTTGTCATTGGCGGCGGTTCGAGTGACTTGTCATGTCTGTCTGTCTGGTCTTGCCATCATCTGCAGAGCAGAAGCTCTGAAGCACCTGGCCCTGGCTGGCCCTTTGCATCGGAAGGTTCTAATAATACCACCATTTTGACTGATCGTCTTTGGCTCTTTGCTCAATTCCATAGTCTGCCAAAGAGTCTGAAATGCATGGTGTGTTCTTTTGATAGTTGATGGTTAAACTCAGCGCCCGAGGCCTTCCAGATTCCCTGGCTGTCTGTCATCGCCGCTTCACAACAATTAGCTTTCTGAAAGTGGAGCCGGTGTCTGGACAATGTCAGATGTCTGTCACGCTTGTTCTGTGCCGTGCACGAATGTGGGTCAACTTGATTAACTAATGGATGCTAAATTGTTTATGTTATTGTTGTTATCATCACAAGGCTGCAGGGAGAATGAGTGGCGGTCGCTAACAAAATAGGCTACCCGGCTCACAGTCAATGTTTCTGTGTAAGCACCCAAAGATCAGCTTCAGAGGTTGAAATCATCAGGTCTTCTATCTAAGAAAAAGAAGAACCCGTGTGGACGCAGGAAAATTGACTGTTTTATTCATTCCTGCTTCATTCCAGCAGCATGAAAACTCAATTAAACTCAGCCCATCACATATCTCCCTGGCCAAAGATCACATTACATGTCTCATGTCCTGTGCAACGACGATGACTTCCCTCCCGTCTCCCGCCGCGGGAGTTTTCTCATCTGGAAAACGGCCTCTTCGGATCAACAGAATGTGGCTGGATTTGACGTAATGTGGGGAAATATTCCCCTTTAGCCACAGAAGAGAAATAAAGTCCCAGAAGAGAATGTTATTTTTGTGGCTGGCCATTCTGGATTCCCTGGTCATGACCAGCCCCCTCAATGTGGCTTGGACGAGTGCATAATGGCCCACCTGTCCAAACATCTGCACTGGCCACCTATTTATACAGCCTATTAGACTGTCTGGCGTGACAATGGGTTTGTGCGTATCCGTGTGTGTGCATGGGTCCATGCGGTGGTGGTGGAGTAGGTTAGGAATCAACTGTTTCTCTCCTGTCAGTCCTCAATACCCTCATTTCCATGGGATCTTTCTCTTCTCTATTATAACAATTTCAGAAAGGATGCTAAAACCACTTACTTTTTAGTTTAATCATAGTCCTATAAAGTACCACAGGTACTGTAGGATAAATGTAATATACAGTATGTAGCTACTCTACACGATTCCTCTACCCCTTGCTTTTCCTCATACCTGCCCTTATGCCTGTCAATGTCTATAATGTTTTATTGATTGACTGATGTTAATTATATTCTCCCTTCAAAGGAATAGTGCATCTCCTCACCAGGTTTAAAATGGGTTATAGCCCGTGGCTAACAGATGTATGAATTAAATAGGTTGCTGTCTTTTCATGCCCTTTTCTCTCTTGCTTATCATCAGCCCCTTGAAAACGCTTTCTTTAAAGTGCTTTAAAAGTGATTGGCCTTTTTCTATCTTGCTTATCATCAACCCCATGAAAATGCTTTCTTTAATGTGCTTGAAAATTTATTTTTGCAACATGACCTATTCTGTCATGCTTTGTGCCTTATCTTCTATGAAAAATGTCCCTTTTTAACTTAAATGCAGGATACGACCAATTAGCTTAGCAGCTCTCCTTTTCTGCATGTGATTTGTACTTGTTTGTTGGTGAAAATCAGTGCTTGATTCTGACATGATATGATAATATTTCCATTATCATATTCTTTTTACAGGAATAAATGAAACAATACAGCTTATTCCAACTCTGTAAGTTTTTATAAAGTACTCTGCAGTAATGTCGCTCCTTTCATTTCAGGGTGAATTGGAACGTCAGCTCCTACAAGCCAACCCCATCCTTGAATCATTCGGAAATGCCAAGACGGTGAAAAATGACAATTCATCACGTTTTGTAAGTATAGGAAACTAAATGAAAGTCGGAAAGGCTCGACTGTCTATTACTGAAGTCAAAAAATGTGTACTGTACTGCTGATTGAGGGGGGAAATGGTGCTATGCATCTTGGGAAGGAAAAGAATTCCTCCTTTCTTTTAGATGTACTTAAAACTGTGATGTAAAGGAATCCGATCGTCCTGCTTTTTCCCGTAAGCAATTACACGGAGGCATTCCAGCCGGACGGACGTCTGCTAGTCATTAATGATTTCTTTGATATGCTGGAGTCGGCACTCTGCACAGCACAGCAGATCCACACAGATCAGAGCACTCACTCAGCTTGAGAACTAAATAAATAAGTGACACCATGAAGGTGGAATGCTGTGCAGTATCATCGATGTGATGAGGGAGCTTGATGTGATTTTCAAAGAAAGTCTTCCGTCAGTAATGGCTCTCAGTCATAATAATATGGTTTTGTGTAATGATGACAGAACTACAACACAAGTGTTGAGCCACAAAAATCATAACCATGTGTCTGAGATATGTCAACTTCCACTACAGAGACATTCTAGGCGTGAGACTATCTGTGAGTGCATGTTTGCGCAGGTCGGCTGCATGTGTGCACAACTGTGCGTGTGAAACGGATACCATTTTTCTTCAGAAGTTTCTGCTTGATCAGAACCAGATCTGTGCTGGTGTTTGGTTATTCATGTCTCTTCTGTTATCTAATTCATTGGTTTTCAAGCAGTGGTCCTCGAGTGATCCTTATAGATTGTTAACTCTTAAAAGGATCCCTGGCTAATAGGACGAATATGCCTTAAACTATACTAACTATACCTGCCCTCTGTAAGTAAAATAAACAAATAAAAACAGCTTAATAATTCCATTTATTTAATGAACAGCAAATCTTTCCCTCAATAAGAACTTCTGCTGCGCAGGTTGATGATGTCATATGTCAATGTGTGATATAGCTCTATGGAATATATGAAATGCATATGATAATTAACAAAAAAAAAACATTGTATTACCGGTACTTCCTAAATGCTATCTTGAGCATTAAATATTTTTATTAGCATGTGCACTCTGTATATTCCATAGGGCTTGACCACTCATGGACATATAACATTATCAATATGCAACAGGAGAAGTTTGTAATAAAATATTTAAAGTGTTTTTATCTTTACATTTTAGTCATGGAAGACAATTATAGTGTTTTAAGGCATATTTGTCTTAATGGCCAAGGATCTTCATCTTTTAAAAGTGTAACATTTACACTCTCTAGAGATACATTTGTTAAACATCTGCAATGTTTACAAGTAATCTACATGGTTATAGAATCTAAAATAATAATTATTTTGATCAGTTTGCCTCTTATCTCCTATTGGTAGCAACATCAAATCCAAAGAAAATAGTCTACTGGGTCTTAAGATGCTAAATATCCACCATTGGTGGTCCATGGCTCAAAAACAGAATACATGACAGGCCTTGATGAAATGGGTTGAAAATGGCTGATCTGATACATGGTGTCGTAGGTTGGGGCTAATAACGGAAATGTACACAGCTCTGGCTGTAGGCAAAAACTACTGTGTGATATGTGTGTCCTGCGTACATGTCAACTGGCATGATTTCAGATCATTCAATTTAGATTTAATGAAATAATGATTAATAAGACAGTTTTCGGTAATAGAGATCTTTTTTCTTGTCTTGTGTTCTTCCTGAATCTCTTTTTACTTGTTCATCTGCAGGGGAAATTCATCCGAATCAACTTTGATGTTACTGGCTACATTGTGGGAGCCAACATTGAAACTTGTATCCTTATGGAAGTAATGGGCTTGAATTACTGTACATGCATGTTGTTAATCATTATATTTCCTGACTGTTAGCATACACTGCAATTTAAATATTTTTTTAAACGGAGGAGCTACAAGTACAGTAGTTAAGTAGTACAGATCTTCATTCAGAAATCTAATCTAATGGCTGGGTGATATCAGTGTTGGTGATGTTGCTGTGGTCTGCAGTTTACTACTCCCTTGACCATGCTGTGTCAGACCTATTAGAGAAATCCAGAGCCATTCGCCAAGCCAAAGATGAGCGCACCTTCCACATCTTCTACCAGCTGCTTGCCGGAGCCGGAGAGCACCTCAAAAGTAAGTAGGTTAATGCCTGGAGGCAGATATACCACAGAGGAATAGTTTATACAGTCTTGCGTCATAATACCAGATTGCTGTTGATGTGAAGCATTTAGAGTGGATGTCCAACATGGTAATGGTAATGCTAACCACATTAACCCCAGTCTTCCTATTTTTGGCATATCATTATAGATGAAAATCCTCAGAAATAGCCTACACCTATGCAGTATGCTAAATGTTATACTTTATGCTATACACAAGTGCTTTGTGTGAGATGGCTGTGGGTTGTTTGAGCCTGGTAAGTGATTATTGAATTTCTTTTTGGTGTATAGTATTTTTGCAGCAGTAAATAAAACGCTCTTTAACAAATCACTAGGATTTATGCTCAGCGGAAAGAAGTGCACATAAAGTGTACAGTATACTGTGTACTACAGCCACATGTGTAACTCTTCTTTCCATGTGCCGTTGCAGCCGACCTGCTTTTGGAAGGTTTCAACAACTACCGTTTCCTGTCCAACGGTAACCTCCCCATTCCAGGCCAGCAGGACAAAGACAACTTCCAGGAGACGATGGAGGCCATGCACATCATGAGCTTCTCCCACGAGGAGATCATGTGTACGTGTCACAGCAGTGGTTCTTAAATGTCATAGCCCTGCAAGCCAAAGAGACATTTGAGGTCTTCCCTGAGACCCAATGGGACCCATATAGTAATTATATACAGTAATTACTGTAATAAAAATGTCAATGAAATGGTTCATCTTTTGCTCAATAGTACAACTCAAGATGATGATTAGCCTGACTAAAGCTAGACCGAATCAGCTTTCGGCAAAAGAATAGGCATTTTTTGCCAACAGCTGATTCGGCCTGGCTTTAGCCAGGCTAGATGATGATGTCATTTGTCCATGCGTGGTATTCAAAATATTCTTTGTGATTCTCATAATTCATATTAACCATAGGGGTATGGTATAGGACGTATTTTCTAGTTAGCACATTCATTCCATACTCCATTTTCTGGACAAAGTATTTACCAGTGTATATAAACCACCAGTAAATAAAATATATTGCAATGTGTTAAGCTACTGTATATTTGTCTCATCAGCCAGGGATCATTCTTGTATTACTTTATATATCGTACCACATTGATATTAACAGTCTGTTATGTATATTTTCATGTCTTTTGCATGTAGCTATGCTGAAAGTGGCGTCCTCAGTTCTTCAGTTTGGCAACATTATTTTCAAAAAGGAGAGGAATACGGACCAAGCCTCTATGCCTGAGAATACAGGTAGCTGCACACACACACGCGCACACACGCACACACACACACACACACACACACACACACACACACACACACACACACACACACACACACACACACACACACACACACACACACACAGAGAGAGATGCCTTGTTAGCAGCTACCATCTGCTGCTAAATTTAAGGGTGATAGTTTGGAGGGCCCACAGGTCCAGAGCTCCTCCTCTTGGAAAGTACATGTTCCAATTGATTCATTTAAAGTTTTAAATGTGGAGATGCAAGAGTAAAATGAAAACAACTGACTCTACAATGGTTGTGAACTCCCCATCATATAGCTGGGGACCACCAGGAAGCCCCTCAAGGACCACTGGTGGTCCCCAGACCTCTGGTTGAGAACCGCTGCTTTAGCGCTATTGGGCCAGATCAAAGTATCACAGTGCAACAAGTTGCCTCAAGACACTATTCATGTGATCCATATACCAGACCTTGGGCATGCTATTTTTCGGCAGTGGCAACTTCCCTTAACTGGACGAAACATCAGGTAGTGCCAGACTCTAGGATGAATGGCTATCTGCCTTAACCGTGTCTACATTTTTGTAGCAGCATTATCCAAGGGGCTTTACATAGTGCATTGCATTCATCCATTCACTCACATATTCATACACCAATGGTGGACGAAACCATGCAAGGCACAAGCAGCACATCTGGAGTGATTTGGGGTTAAGTGTCTTGTGCCAAGAACCCTTCGACATGTTGACAGTAGAAACTGGGATTCCTTGTTGACAGTTCCTTCTTGTACTTCTCTCCCAGCTGCCCAGAAGCTGTGTCATCTGCTTGGACTGAATGTGATGGAGTTTACCAGAGCCATCCTTTCTCCCAGGATCAAAGTGGGAAGAGACTATGTCCAGAAGGCACAGACCAAAGAACAGGTCAGCGGGGTACAAGCATGTTGAGATATGGCATGGTCTCTCAAGTATAGCAAAGCCATTTACAGTACTGTCCATTCGTATTTTCCATCCTATCCGACTCCTGTTGGATAGGACAGCTGTGAAAACAAACACAACTTGTAATATGGCCAGCCATTGTCTTACATAACTATACTTTTCAAAACATTATACCGTAGTTTATCCCTAATCTTGCAAAGCACTGTATCACATGCCTGTAGAATGTAATTATCTATCTAATTATTTCTAAAATGTTTGCCTATAATTTTCATTCCAAAAACAAGGACATCAGGGTTAAAATAGTTATGACTGATCTTTCAACCCTTCTCAACCCTTCAATCTCCATGAACATTGTTTAGACTTCATGCTATTCTGATTCCCTTCCTCCAGGCTGACTTTGCGGTGGAGGCCTTAGCTAAAGCCACATATGAGCGGCTGTTCCGCTGGCTCGTCCATCGCATCAACAAAGCTCTGGACAGGACCAAACGGCAGGGAGCCTCCTTCATTGGCATCCTGGACATTGCTGGATTTGAGATCTTCCAGGTATGCAATCAGAGATGTTTTATTCATTGAAAGACATTATACATTTCTTGACAAAATGCATCACAGGTTAAATAAATGTGGAGGACGTAAAACCACATACAACACCTAAATTTATGGAGATAGTCTTCCTTTACAGTGAATAGATATTACATAGCAAAAAATATCTTCCTAAATCCCCAAACACTATATCATATATTCCAGGTGACACACAGAATAATTATAGATTATTAAATATAGATTATAATAATCACTTTCCTAATTTCAAATCATAGACTTTGCAATCATATTGTGGAGACATTGTATCGTCCTAGCGATATTTATGACCATAATATGGTCATAAATATTGCTAGGACGATAGGGGTCGGTGACAATATTTATGACCATATTGTCGCCGACCCCTACTTTTCCACAATTTATTTGAACACCAGTCTGGTAGCCTCTGCGAGAGGAGGTACAGCATAAGCTTAACAGATCTCTAATGTGTCCATAGAAGCCTTTATAGTCCAAGGGCTCCATTTTGGTTACATTAGCTCTTATACGCAATTAATGCACTTAGCATTGGGAAAGAGGCGTTCCCACACTAAAGTTGGTAATTTCGTTACCATGCTATCTCCCTTAAACACCTCCTATACCCGTTAGATTATGCATAGGTGTGGTTTGGGCGTTTTTAGCTTTCATCCAATCCGTGTTGGTCTTGCCATTCCCTTTAATTCATCCCATATCTATTTCCCTTATCCCTACTGCTACAGTATGCCTTGCGCACGTGGCTCTGCCTTCTCATATGGGTTAGCGGGTGCCTTGAAATCGCGTTATCGAGTTCCCAAATCTATTTGACGAAATTAGCAACTGCGCGACAAACACGCCTATGACCACACCTCCAGTCACAAATACAGGTGTCATAAAGAATAGTGGCTAAGGGAAGAGGAAAGATGACGAAAATACCAATAAGGGAATTCTTTGCGGGTTTCGGGTAATGTTAGGGATAAGGCGGGGAGCGAAAATGGAGCCCCAAAAGTGATGCTCGTTGCCGTGAGAAAAGCAGAGCGAAGCCAGGCTGCAGAAACACCACAGCTAGCTCCACTAGGAAAGGACTTGCGACGCTCCGTTTCTAACTGTCAAAAGAAATTAATGGCCTCCTGAACACCATGGAGGCTATTGAAAAAGTAGTGACCACACGTCGTTCAGTGACCACACGCCGTTCAGAGATCTCTTAGCAACGGAAACAGTTAACAGCATCATGCACATGTGACCATGCATTCAAGTTATTTCTCCCTTCTATTGCTTTCTCCTCCGGCAGCTGAACTCCTTTGAGCAGCTGTGCATCAACTACACCAACGAGAAGCTGCAGCAGCTCTTCAACCACACCATGTTCGTCCTGGAGCAGGAAGAGTACCAGAGGGAGGGCATCGAGTGGAGCTTCATCGACTTTGGCCTCGACCTGCAGCCCTGCATCGACCTCATAGAGAAGCATGTAAGATTAGACCTGCTGCCCTGCATCCACCTAACAGAAGCTTTTTACTCTTTTACTGCTTCCCATTGATAATGCTAATGCAACATTTTATGAAGAACTGGAGGAAAGACCAATATTCTAGGTTATAGATCATTTGGACTGACTATTCGGTACATCATTGTGAATACTCACTCACTATATGCTTTTCTTTCTGACTGTCCCTTACAGGCGAACCCTCCAGGCGTGCTGGCTCTGCTGGATGAGGAGTGCTGGTTCCCCAAGGCCACAGATAAGACCTTCGTGGACAAGCTGAGCCAGGAACAAGGCACCCACACCAAGTTCCAGAAACCTCGGCAGCTTAAAGACAAGGCCGACTTCTGCATCATCCACTACGCTGGCAGGGTGTGTTGTTTGACGTCTTGCTCATAAACATAACAGGGCACAATTTCACTGGTGGGAAGTGAAACTAAGTACATTACTTACATACCTACTATAATTAAGTACAATTTGAGGTGCTTGTACTTTACTAGTTATTTTGTAATTTTGATTATTATTACAAAGCATACATTAAACCTATATACATTTTGCGATGCAATGGATTGTGAGCTTGTTGATTGCATTACATTTGAAAACTTTTTTTCTGAACAATGAGTCCCTTAAGTGCATTTTAATGCCAATACTGTTGTACTTTTATTCAAGTACATACAGTAACAAAATAGTAAGTGATTTCACTTACTTCAAATGCTAATTTTCTTCTTTTTTGGCTAATCCTCCATAGAGACTATAAAGCCTCTGTCCAATCAGGATGAGAGGGGCCTTTATCCAATCAGGATCAAGTGGGGGTGGCCTTAGTGCATGTGCTGTTGGCCTGTTGCACTTCCAGAGAGTGTGTGCATGTGGATATCTTGTTACCCAAATCACTCAATGCTCCTTTAAGTATAGAATTTGATTCCTTATCCCACCACTGCATACAGGGCAATTTTCACTCCCTCATCATTGATGTTGGTATAATTCTAAACTTTGAACTTAGAAAGGCAAGTCATGATTCCTCTGTTAAAAATACAAGACTTTGGATTTTGGCCAAGGAAGTCTGGCTTAATGGACCTTTTTGCCAATGTTGCCTGGTCTGCATCCAATATAACGTTATCCTGTGCAGTATGCTGAAACTGGCAAGTCATAGTGAAAGGAGGTTTCATTGTTTGAGGTCAGACGAGGTCACATTCCCGACAGCCATTAGGACTATAATCGATGTTATCGTAATGCCAATGGTCCCTCATTGCTGCGCCTATTACTGCTATCTATCAAAGGAATTCCAGTGCATGCAATATGCTACCATTCAGCCACTGATTAATCTGCATACACAATCGTAATGGAACTAGTGTATAGTTTATGTCCCACTCTTGTGATAGACAATAGTACAAGATTCCTTAACTCCATTTTCTTAACTCCAATAGATAACAAAAAGTGTAAACTGAAAACTGAAAGTTTGTAATCCAATCCAAGATGATGCAAATGCATCACATTTAGCTGATGCTGAGTTCAACTTGCTTTTTTCCATTGATGTGTCAACCCATTGAGCCTTTATTCTAAAATTATTTATTTTTGTTATCGAACATAAAAGTGTGCATTAGGATAGTGGAAGAAAGAAAATGAAAGTATGACATGTTACTAAACAAACACTGACACATGATTTCCTGCAGCGTTTTTGTTAAGGTTGGGTTTTTGTGTCAAATCTCTGCTCTAGGTGGACTACAAGTCTGATGAATGGTTGATGAAGAACATGGACCCACTAAATGACAACGTGGCCACACTTCTCCACCAATCTACTGACAAGTTTGTGGCTGAACTGTGGAAAGATGGTAAGATCCTGCTTAGGAATAAAATAGAATTTCTTTCTTTTTACTCACATTATGTATATAGTTTATATGCACATTCGTCTTCTGTAATTAAGCATCCTATAACGACTAGAAGCAATGAGCAGCCATTCTATGGCACTCTGGGAGCAGATCAGGATTAACAGTCTTGCTCAAGGACTCAGACACATTTCTCACCAGACCTGGTCAACAATGTGTCGGATGTGTACTTACCCATCACCTTAATTACAATATATTCAAAGACATTTTGTTAGTAAATGCAATGAGGAATTTATGGAATATATGCAACATAGTGACCAAAATGATCCTGATTGTTTTGCTGAATATTGTGATCACACGTTACTGTTAAATATAATTTGTGATTCTATTTTTATTCTGTGAGCCTGATGGTTCTTACTTTTAGTAATCCTTGTGAAATATGAAGAGACATGACCATTTTGTAAGGAAGGACATCATACCAACTAAATGAAAGATCTCTAATTAGTTATAGTTAATTGTGCAGCCCTATAAAAGTGAATCATGATGTGCGTTTCATTAATCCGCTTAGTCCAGTAACAAGGTTGCGTTCTTTGAAACTAACATGTTGCATACTGTATCCTGGCCAGGATATTTCCTCATGTTAACGTGGTCCACCTCCCATTCCCTGTCTCTCTCTCTCTGTGTTGTAGAGATTCAGACCATTCAAAGGGCTTCATTCTATGACAATGTCACTAGTCTGGATGAGCCAGAAGGTGAATGACTGGGCTGTGTGCTGTTGGCAGACCTGGGCCAAAATTAGTAGCTGCATCAATTGAAAAAATGAAACAAAAACACACAATGTTTTGTTACTGAAAATGAACCCTTGGTGACCCCTTCATGGCTCAAGCTGTTCAAATACTGGTTCAGATACCCTCACTGTTGTGAGTGCTCCATAAGCAGGCCAGCTACTATTTCTGAATATGCATTTTTGCCCAGATCTGGCTGTATCTTTTCATGCTTCAGCCGGTGCTGTCTGTATTAGCTGCAGACGCTCCCATTCGCTTCTAGGCTGCATGTCTCAGCCACCAGTGGTAGTGACTAGTCCTTAAAATAGACCTTAAAATAGACCTAATAGTTCAAGTAGATCTACCTTTACTTCTTAAATACCGGCAATGACTGTGCTGCAAAGTAGTAGAAACGGTTGTTCCTATGCACCGCAGGGTCTGGAGCGGGGCTGGAATGGAACTTGGTGTGGTCAAAAACCTCAAAGCAAGCAATTCCAAATCTAGCGCAGCTTTCCTTCAGCTTTCACAGCTTGTTGAAAGTATTGTATTCCCTCCACTGAGCCTATATTTTCCCATAAGTGAATTAAAGATTTTTTAGCGAGACTGAAGAAAGATTAATGGCTTTAAATTCCCGCCTTTTTTATACAGTAGCGGGAAATTAGAACCACATGTCCAGCTGGGTGTTTGTTCTGGCTGAGCTCTGAACTCATGACATCCATGCAGAGGAGTCAGGTTGTGCCCATCAACAGAGTAAATGTTGAAATTGAAAGATATTCTGAAGTTATTTTATTCTATATTTTGACGTTGATAAATGGTGTGTTGAACAAATGTTTGTTTTTAGAGCCATAGTTGCTTTGCTCATACTGTAGCATCTGCTGCATAAATCTTGTCATACCTTGCCTCAGAATTTTATTTTTTTCAAGATTTTTTAGTTTCTTAAAGCGTGACCATGTATTTTAATTACACAGACCCTTCTGTACAGAATGTGTGAATATCTAATGTTGTCAGAAGAAGTTGCTTTTTGGAGGAAAGTTAAGCCTTGAGCCTTGTCAAAACCAAGAAAAGGAAGCATATAACTTATTCAAATAAAACCATTCTGGATGTTTATAACATATATATATGCCTTTCCTTCAGCTCCACAGTCCAAGCATGTGGTAGCTTGCACTGATACTAGCTGATCTACAACTTCACAGAACATCCTGGTGTGATGCAATGTGTTGGCTTGTAGATCTGTTATTTCATACTGTAGGAAAGCAACCCATCCTCCCTCCACTGTAGTTAGGATAATAGATGAGGTCTTCAGTCAACCTATATAGAATCTTTAGATTTTTAGAAGGCTTTTACTGTAATGTTCTCATCCATCTCCATGTGCTCACGTTCCAACATTATTCCAGCCTGTTGCTGGCTGCTGCTTGTCCTACCATGGCTCCCCTCTCCCCCCACACACACTTCACTGCCTCTAACCCGGCGCTGCCTTTTCCCATGCCAGTGGATCGCATCGTGGGCCTCGACCAGGTGGCGGGCATGAACGAAACAACTTTCGGAGCCACATACAAGACCAAGAAGGGCATGTTTCGCACGGTGGGCCAGCTGTACAAGGAGTCCCTCACCAAACTCATGGCCACACTCAGGAACACCAACCCCAACTTTGTCCGATGCATCATCCCCAACCACGAGAAGAGGGTGCGCATACACTTGTTGTACCGTGCATTAGCTTTTGGGTTTTGTCTTATCTAGTAAAGGTTTCATTATATTTCATGTTCATGTATTTATATATTTATTAAATTTTAGATTTTATTTTAAACTAACATATTTTTATGAGGGTTATCTTAACGTCTGTCTGTCTCTGTCTGTCTTGTCTCCCTCAGGCTGGTAAACTGGAGCCCCACCTGGTCCTGGATCAGCTGAGGTGTAATGGCGTTCTAGAGGGGATCCGAATCTGCAGACAGGGCTTCCCCAACCGCATAGTCTTCCAGGAGTTCAGACAGAGGTGTTGTCATAAACACATTGATTGATTTATTTTATATGCACATCACATACATAATGTTTTTTGGGTTTTTTTTTGCATTTACACTGATGTTCTCTGATGTTGAGGTATGAGATTCTGACGCCCAACGCCATCCCCAAGGCATTCATGGATGGGAAACAAGCCTGTGAGAGAATGGTATTGATTTCTCCCTTCCTGTTCTTTAACCATGAAACTGCTGAGCAGTGGTGGATTTCTTTTTTTTAGTAAAGGTCTCAATACTACAATGTAGAAATGCTCTGTTACAAGTACCAATTCAGAAATACAAAAATACAAGCATCAAAATGTACATACTGTAAGCCAGTTAGACTTAGGCCGATTCTAACACCATCTTCTAAATCTGTTTTCTGTGTAAAACTGTTGCTATTGCAATATACTGTACTGTACATACAGTACCTGTAGCAGCAACAATCCATATACATTTATTCTCAGTTACTTCATATTGCAATTGCATGAATTAATTTCATTTTCTAGATCAGGGCCCTGGAGCTGGATGCTAATTTCTTCCGCATCGGCCAGAGTAAGATCTTCTTCAGAACTGGTGTTCTGGCTCACCTGGAGGAGGAGAGAGACCTGAAGATCACAGACATCGTCATTTACTTCCAAGCAGCCTGCCGCGGATATTTAGCACGAAAGTGAGAGTCATCTCTGCTCATGCTTTATTTATCATTGCACAGTGGAAGTGGCCACTTGGTTATTATTCCTGTTATTTGTTATTAGCACACCAGACATGTAGAGTATAGATAGAAGTATTGCTGTCACATTTACAAATTTAAGTTGCCGATTGATTTTCACACAAATAATTGCGATTAACGATTGAATTGTGCTTTTTGGCTGTAAACATTTAATTCGGGATACATACGAACAAAGAAAGAATTGTGTTTGCTTGTTAAGAGATGTTAAGTAACATTATCACAAATATTGTCCATGTTTTCTCCTCAGGGCCTTTGCTAAGAAACAACAGCAGCTGAGTGCCCTTAAAGTCCTCCAGAGGAACTGTGCTGCATACTTGAAACTACGCCACTGGCAGTGGTGGAGACTGTTCACCAAGGTAACTGACTGTTCACCAAGGTTATTATAGTCACTGCCAGTGGTGGAGACTGTTCACCATGGTGGGAACAGTACATTCAGATTGGGAAACCCTAACCATCAAGGACAATGGAGCAAGATGGCTCTGCCAGTGAATCGGTAAAGTGACCAAATGGGAGCACCAAGGCTCCCAGTTCGTACCCGAGCTCCCCCAGAGTTGGTGCCGAACTATCCTTGAGCGAGAAACTGAACCCCTAAGTGCAGGTTGGTGCCTTCCATGGATGCCTCTGCCATTGGTATATGAATGTGTGTGGATGTAATGCACAAGCGCCTTGCATAAAGCCACTATATAAATGTGCCATGAAACCACGTGAAAATATTTACCTCTCCACACTGGCCTGGGAAAGCCTAGGGATCCTCAAGAGGGAGGTGGATAAGGTTACTTAGGAGAGAACCTTTAGTCCGGATAAACAGTTGAAGATGGATGGGTGAATTTGTCTTTTTGCTTGGCGTCTTCCAGGTGAAACCTCTCCTGCAGGTCACCAGGCAGGAGGAGGAGATGCAGGCTAAAGACGAGGAGTTGATCAAAGTGAAGGAGAAACAGTCCAGGTTGGAGCACGAGATGTTGGACATGGAGAGGAAAGGCCAACAGGTCAGTGTTTATAGTCTTCTGAAATCCCTTTTATCCCTTTTGTTGTTGTCACATTTTAGTCACCTGAAATGTTTTAATGTTGGACTAGTTTTTACCTTCACACAGTCCTTAACTCTGAGTGTTAATAAAGTTTCCTTGAAATGAAAAGTGTTTTTGAGCTCACAGGAATCCAAGCGTATGTTTTTTTTTCTCTGCGCCACCACACAGCTCCTGGAGGAGAAGAACATCCTGGCGGAGCAGCTCCAGGCGGAGACGGAGCTGTTTGCTGAGGCTGAGGAGATGAGAGCCAGGCTGGCTGCCAAGAAGCAGGAGCTAGAGGAGATCCTCCATGACCTGGAGTCCCGTGTGGAGGAGGAGGAGGAGAGAAACCAGGGCATGCAGAACGAAAAGAAGAAGATGCAGTCGCACATTCAGGTCTTTCTTTCTTTCTCTTTTTTGCACAAGATGATGACTTGCATATATATATCAAATAAGACAAACTACACACAAATATACTGTATGTATTCTCCTTATAATTACACTTTTATTATTTACCAATGTATGAATAATGGACAATTGTAAAGCGCTTTGAGTATACACGTAGTGCATACGCTAATAAAGCAGTTTTTTGACCCCCTAGTGGCAAAAACATCAGGAAACATGGGTTAGGGTTTGGTCACCCAAATTCCCAATTCCAATATTTACAGTATTGTCCATCAGAATTGAGAAAAAAAAAGTGTGTGTGTGTGTGTGTGTGTGTGTGTGTGTGCGTGTGCGCGTGCGTGTGCGTGTGCGTGTAGGACCTAGAGGAGCAGCTGGATGAGGAGGAGGCTGCCAGACAGAAGCTTCAACTGGAGAAGGTCACAGCAGAGGCCAAGATCAAGAAGATGGAAGAGGACATCCTGCTGCTGGAGGACCAGAACTCCAAGTTTCTCAAGGTCAGAGGACTATAGAGGTGGAAATGGACATAATCTATGATGAGTCATGCAGTTGTTAAAAGGGTTATGCACCTCAAGGCTAATTCTCCTCTATGGAATGCAATCTCTTCTGATAAATTGCACCACTCAAAGTGAATTGTTACACTCACTGTATACCATTGCCAGCGATTAAATATTTATATTTTGGCACAGCTACCAAATGTTTGTTGGTAATAACTTCACTGACGTTGGAGTGCAAGAGTTCAGTACCAGCTTAGTCAATCAACTGACAAATCATAACAGTCACATCTTTTTATTCATAACAACAATCAACATCAAATCCAATATTGAAAGTTAATATGAGTCAAACCAGGGCTGAGTCAAAGGCCAGGTATGAAGGTCATCCTTCACCTCACAGTGTATTGGTTTTCCAATCTTCAGGAGAAGAAGTTGCTGGAGGACAGGATCGGTGAGGTGACCACCCAGCTGGCAGAGGAGGAGGAGAAGGCCAAGAACCTGGGAAAGGTCAAGAACAAGCAGGAGATGATGATGACTCACCTGGAAGGTAGGGAGATCATCCTGCAGGTCCAGCTTGGATTGACTCTGGCTTTGACAAGGTTTATGAGGGATAGTCTCTCAAGACAGATTCAGAGCCAAGTGCCAAGTATCTGTAGCTTCAGAGTGCAATAGAGCTGAGCAGTCCCTCCCTCTTGTGACATCGCCCTTGTTCCGGAAATGGATTCCCTGTTCATTTTTCTCATAGACTTTTCGAAAATTATTCATATACTGTAAAGACGATTACGCCGCGGACAAAGCCAACCCGGGTCGTGACAAATCATGATAATATACACACAAGCTTTTGGGACAATTAAATAATTTCTAAGATGAAAAATGAAGCCGTTCCTGCCATTATTTACTTCTTGCTGATTAGATGTTGCATGATAGTATTGTGTTTGTTGTCATGATTTGTTACGGCCCGAGTTGGCTTTGTCGGTGGCGTAATCGTGTTTATATTAACCATTTCCGAAAAAAAAATGTGAGAAAAATGAACTTACGTCATGTAAGGGGCGGGACTGCCCATCTCTATACAAGGTGACACCATGAAATTCATCCAAAACTTCAGTTAGTATAGCATCTAACCAAAACATCCACTGATGGCCTGCCAATCACCCGAGGCATGAGTAGATTTTTGTTGATCTGAAATGTGTGCCTGGAACTGCATCTCTATCTGGTGTTTGTCACTCAGTGACTCACTGTCTTGTACATGCCACTGTGATACCTCCATGTTACAGTGTGTGTATGATTTCAACAAGTTCTACTCTGATTCGACTATATGGTTCTGTATATTTCTGAAAGGCATCCATGTCATGGATGTTTATAGCACGTTCTGCAAGTTAATTCCCTTCATTTGGTTTTGTGTTATGTGTATGCAGAGCGCCTGAAGAAAGAAGAGAAGACACGGCAGGAGCTGGAGAAGGCCAAGCGTAAGCTGGATGCAGAGACCACAGACCTCCAGGATCAGATCGCTGAGCTGCAGGCCCAGATAGAAGAACTGAAGACACAACTGGCCAAGAAGGAAGAGGAGCTACAGGCTGCTCTGGCCAGGTAGTACTTACGCTACAAAAACCCAACTCTCAAAATAAGCTAATTATACATAAAAGTTGCTTGTTTTATCTAAAATATGACTCAATACTAGAAGGTTTCAAGATTTTATCACTTAGCAAGACACTCAAGTTCAACGTATAAAAACAAGGCCCTATATCTAGGAATAGATGGTGGATCTTATTATGTTAAGCTATTTTTTACTAGAACTAAGCCTGATATGCTTAATAAGATTGTCCGTTTTTTATCATTTGTTATACGTATGCATAACAACTATGTTATATAAAGTATTGAGCTGAGCAGTCCTGCCCCTTTCATGATTTCAACCGTGGTCCAGAAATGAATTCCCCCATTCATTTTCCTTTTCGAAAATGACCTACATAAAGACAATTACGCTGCGGAGAAACTCTTGTGACAAATCAAGACATGAACACACACCATGTTTTGGATGGCAGGCCAGGGCTCTCTTCATCTATCCTCCTTCAACTCCCTCTTACCTTTTTCCCAGTCTCTTCTTACTTTTTATACCTCTTTTTAACCAACTGTCAATAGAAGCGTGCCACTATACTCACCCTCCACTGAAACCATTCATCTTTGCCTCAGGCAAGTTGGTACAGTTTGGTAGTTATTTAACTTCTCTGTCCAAGGCCATAGCGTATTTTCTTCCACTGATCCCAGGCAGGAAATTAATCTGCCATGATGAATCGATGGATTCAGATTTTGTATGTGTTTTGAAGAGTGTTGGATTAAGGATGGTGTTGCAGGCCATTACTGAATCCTCCTCACAAAATGATGAAAGCGTCAAACTGCCGTGCTGGGCAAGTATCACCTCAGTTTACGTCTTGCTTTTACTGAACTCAGTTCACCCAACTCCTCATGCGTTGGAAAGACTCACAGGCAAAACGCTTGGTGTCAAGTAATATTTTCCTCCTTGGCTCACACATGCAAATAGGTTAAGACCAGCTGTGGAGGTTATTCAATTGAAGGTTAGTTGATCACAGTGTTGACACGGTGGTGGGTGGCTCCTCTGAGCGTATTGTCCAGACTGCGTACTGTACTTTAGCAGAAAGCTGTCAGGTCCCGATCGCCAGTTAGACTTCCAGGCTGTGACCCAGCAAAATGATTTTATTTCAACTGGGGACCCCCCCACACACACAGTCCAAGTGCTTGTGCGCTGACGAGTGTGGACCCCCTCAAAATCACGTGAGTTGATAATGACCGAGTTAGGGTACAGACCCTCACCCGCTTGCCTCTGAGCACTTCTATGTATTTAGTAAAATCAACGTTTAGCTCCAGACAATTGTGCTTCCTTGTGCGTTCTGACATGGTTTATTTTACATTAACTAGGCCATTTGAGTTTCATTCAGTGCCTATTATTGCAGCTGCAGTAATAGACACCATATGAATTCCAGTGCCTTTGTCCAAAAGTATTTAACTTCCCAACACATGTCCAAAACAATTTTCATCTAACTAAATTTAGTGGTGAAGTGCCTCATAATGCAGTTGTCTAATGTGTCCGCACTGCTAGTAACTACAAATATGCAGTCTCATCATTATTATGGCCACTTTCTTCTGTGAATAAGATGGATGAAGGAACATGCATCACACAAACATTGTTGGATATTTGCTTATGCACGGTTCAGTTGACCACACTGCCACCCTGTGTGGACTGTGGCCTGTCACTGCCACTCTGTGTGGACTGTGGCCTGTCACTGCCACTCTGTGTGGACTGTGGCCTGTCACTGCCACCCTGTGTGGACTGTGGCCTGTCACTGCCACCCTGTGTGGACTGTGGCCTGTCACTGCCACCCTGTGTGGACTGTGGCCTGTCACTGCCACCCTGTGTGGACTGTGGCCTGTCACTGCCACTCTGTGTGGACTGTGGCCTGTCACTGCCACTCTGTGTGGACTGTGGCCTGTCACTGCCACCCTGTTTAGAGACTGTTGGCCTGTCACTGCCACCCTGTTTAGAGACTGTTGGCCTGTCACTGCCACCCTGTTTAGAGACTGTTGGCCTGTCACTGCCACCCTGTTTAGAGACTGTTGGCCTGTCACTGCCACCCTGTTTAGAGACTGTTGGCCTGTCACTGCCACCCTGTTTAGAGACTGTTGGCCTGTCACTGCCACCCTTGTTTAGAGACTGTTGGCCTGTCACTGCCACCCTGTTTAGAGACTGTTGGCCTGTCACTGCCACTCTGTTTAGATACTGTTGGCCTGTCACTGCCACCCCGTTTAGATACTGTTGGCCTGTCACTGCCACCCTTGTTTAGAGACTGTTGGCCTGTCACTGCCTCCCTTGTTTAGAGACTGTTGGCCTGTCACTGCTTCCCAGTTTGACTGTGACAGACCTACTGTCCGCCTAGGGCTTTTTTCTAGGGCTTTTACACAGTGGCAAGTATACCACCTCATTTGTGCTTTGTATTTTAGATGTGTGTGACGTAAAAAAAAAAAAAAGATCATGCATCATTCAACAATGCATTTCATAATTCCTACCGAAGCATAATGTGCATCGTCTGTGCGTCTCACCACCAGGGGGGATGAAGAATCGTCCCAGAAGAACAACGCGCTGAAGCAGGTCCGTGAGCTGCAGGCCCAGCTGTCTGAGCTCCAGGAGGACCTGGAGTCAGAAAAGATGTCCCGCAGTAAAGCTGAGAAGCTCAAGAGGGACCTCAGCGAAGAGCTTGAGGCTCTGAAGACGGAACTGGAAGATACACTGGACACCACCGCGGCCCAGCATGAGCTCAGGTACTAGGGCTGTTTGATATCCATATCGTGACATTTTAGAGTTATTGTTTTCATCATGATAGATTGAATACACGTTCTATCATGTGCGACCTACAGGACAAAGCGTGAGCAGGAGGTCGCTGAGCTGAAGAAGGCCATAGATGAAGAGAGCAGGAATCACGAGGCCCAGATCCAGGACATGAGACAGCGACATGGCACGGCTCTGGAGGAGCTGTCTGAGCAGCTAGAACAGGCCAAGAGGGTGAGTCTTTTTACATTCATTACACCTGTCTGTCACTTCTGTCACTGTTGAGCCTAAAACACCTTTGTTGGGGCCTGTAATGACATCCCTAGTGATTATATCTTTTTTTTTCTACATCAATTAGTTCAATCAACTATTGCAGTGGTTTTCAACCTTTTTGACAGTGCCCGCCATTTATTCAGCATTTGAGCCACAGACCACCATTTGATTTCAAATCAAATCAAGATTTATTTAGCTTTTTTTTGGCTGGATTTGAGAAACGAAACAGTCAAACATACAGATCAAAATGACTATTGATCTTCTACATTCTCTAGTTGTGTAGACTTGGGCTAATTCAGATGATGAATATTTAACTCAAGAGTTGCGTCTGACTGGGGACCACCTGAAACGCTCGCAGGGATCACTGGTGGTCCCCGGACCACCTATTGAAAACTGAACTATTGCAACAGGCACCCGTTCCTAACAAACAATGTCTTGCTGAAAACTGAACAAACATAACATAACATAACATAAACCGCTTTTCCACACTGCAGTTAAAGTCCAACCTGGAGAAGAACAAGCAGTGTCTGGAGAGCGACAACAGGGAGCTGTCGTGTGAGGTGAAAGGACTGCAGCAGGCCAAGACCGAGTCGGAGCACAAGAGGAAGAAACTGGAGGCTCAGCTCCAGGAGTTCATGGCCAGGGCCACCGAGGGAGAGCGAGCCAAGGGAGAGCTGTCTGAACGCTCAAACAAGCTACAGGTAGAGGCCATTTCCTCCAAACATCAGGCTGAAAATAGCATCCACATTTTTGAGTGGTACTGTACAACCACTCCAAGGCTCAGCTTTGTCCCTGTGTCCACCCCTATCTACTGTATTTATGTCCCTATGTTTAGCATACCCACTTCAGACTTCCGGTCTGATTTTTCACTTAAGTAAATGTATCAATACTGACCAATCCACTTCTGTGTTGAAGCCCGCCCACACACACACACCTCCCACCCCCTACAATCATCAGATATTATGATTACACTAGGAGGAAGATGTCAATGGAAAGTGTTATGTTTTTATGTTGCCAGTGCTATGCACAACAAAAATATACTGGGAAGACCAGGGTGTTTAGTAATCTGAACTTCATAGATGCAAATCAGTAAGTACAAAACAATGGCACCACATCTTTAATTGTGATATTGTTGTCATTGCTAAATGTGTGTTCGATATGTCTTGGCAGACGGAGTTGGACAATGTGGCTGGATTGCTGGAGGAGGCAGAGAAGAAAGGTATCAAACTGGTGAAGGACGTGAGCTGCCTGGAGAGCCAGCTTCAGGACACACAGGTGACCATGCATCCCTGCACAAACATTATTACATAGAACACACAGGTGACCATGCATCCCTGCACAAACATTATTACATAGAACACACAGGTGACCATGCATCCCTGCACAAACATTATTACATAGAACACACAGGTGACCATGCATCCCTGCACAAACATTATTACATAGAACACATTACATATTGTAGCTCTTATCTCCATATTCTAACTTTATAATGACCTACTCAATCATACTCCAGTGTCACATAAAACACGTAGATCTACAAGATCAAAACGCAGTTGAGCTTGTTACTTTTGCTATTTTTGAATTTGAATCCTGAAAAATAACAGAATTAGACTCCACCTGACAGAGACAACCATAGTATCAGCAAAATAGGACATGAAAATTAAGTCCCAGCCATAGCTGGTCCAGATACAATTGCCATAATTTTAGACCTGAAAAAAACAAAAGATTGGATCATGACCAAAACATCTTGACAACGTACATAACACAGGCTAGGACAGATAGACTACAACTTGTGCATCCAACAAATTCAATGCCTTTTCCATCTGGTTTTACCGTTCAGTTGAGATTTCCTTCTTTAGGGGGACGTGGGAGCTGATCTCCTCATGCATGGCTGTTCTTTCTGTGTGTGTATGTCGGTGTGCTTGTGCAGGAGCTCCTCCAGGAGGAGACGCGTCAGAAGCTGAACCTGAGCGGCCGTATCCGGCAGCTGGAGGAGGAGAAGAGCACCCTGCTGGAGCAGCAGGAGGAGGAAGAGGAGGCACGGCGGAACCTGGAGAAACAGCTGCAGACTCTGCAGGCTCAGGTTCACTACGCTGACCTTTAAACCCCGTTGAATATTATGTTATTCAGAAACTACTGAATAACATAATGAGTGGCGCTCATTATGTTATTCAGTAGTGGCGCTCATAGCGCGCCACTCGGTGAGCTTGTAGGTCTGCTATTTTTCAATAGTTAAAACATAAAATGCTTAGAACACCAAAACGCATTAACCCATTGTGTCCTGATCAGATTGTAGCTTCAAAAATATTTGCTTTCGAAATAATGTATTCAAAGATTTGCAGCACATTGTCACATTTTTTCAAAAATAGCAGAACAACAAGCTCATGTCGCGCCACTCGGTGGCGCGACATGAGCTTGTTGATCTGCTATTTTTCAATAGCTAAAACACCAAAACGCGTTCAGGACACAAAGTGTCCTGTCTAGATTTCTAGTTTCTGAATAACATAATATTCAAAAGATTTGCACCACGTTTTCACGATTTTTCAAAAATAGCAGAGATACAAGCTCTGAGCTTGTAGATCTGCTATTTTTCAATAGTTAAAACATAATGCTTAGCAGAACACCAAAACATGTTCAGTACACCATTAGGCAAACAACAATGGGCATCATCTCAAATAATGAATGGTTACAGTATGTAATCATTGTGACAGGCCTAGTGGATGATGGACTGGTGGAACTGAGGAACTGAGTCAAAGAAAATGTATTATCTGCCTCAACTCGTACAGCTCAGCTACAGAGGGGTCCCCATTTCAAATGATTATTTGGGGAGTTCCCCAGTTCAAATGTTTATTTTGGGGGTTCCCCAGTTCAAATGATTATTATGGGGGGTCCCCAGTTCAGATGCATATTATTATTATTAGAGATGGCAGATATTATCGGCCCTCCGATATTATCGGCCGATAAAAGCTTTCAAATTTCATATCGGAAAATATCGGTATCAGTATTTACAAACTGGAAATTATGACTATTTACAGAGATGTAGACTCAGCGCTACGGTCATGTTTATACCATTACTTTTGTACTTTACTCAAGTAGGCTACATGTTGAATTTATAGTTGTATGGAGTATTTCTAGGCTATAACATGAATTCGTAGTTATACTAAATGTTTATTTATATTAAATATTTGTATAGTAATAGTTTCTGTTATTTTCCCACCACTGGAGGCCGCATATATCGGTATCGGTTGATATCGGTTGATATCGGTATCGGGAATTAGAAGTTGGATAATATCGGGATATCGGATATCGGTAAAAAAGTCAATATCGGGCATCTCTAATTATTATTATTTCTTTCTGGTTATTTAGCTTTGTCTCTTTTCCTCTACTTATTCCATGTGTCCATTGGTTACCGTCCAGCTGTTTACTTATTCCATGTATCTGTCCCCCATCCTTTACTGTCCAGCTGTTTGCTTATTCCATGTATCTGTCCCCCATCCTTCACTGTCCAGCTGTTTACTTATTCCATGTATCTGTCCCCCATCCTTTACTGTCCAGCTGTTTACTTATTCCATGTATCTGTCCCCCATCCTTTACTGTCCAGCTGTTTGCTTATTCCATGTATCTGTCCCCCATCCTTCACTGTCCAGCTGTTTACTTATTCCATGTATCTGTCCCCCATCCTTTACTGTCCAGCTGTTTACTTATTCCATGTATCTGCCCCCCATCCTTCACTGTCCAGCTGTTTGACACCAAGAAGAGGCTGGAGGAGGACGTGGGCGCCATGGAAGGCCTGGAGGAGCTGAAGAGGAAGCTGCAGAAGGACGTGGAGCTGAGCGCACAGCGTCTGGAGGAGAAGAGCATGGCCATGGACAAGATGGACAAGACCAAGAACCGTCTGCAAGCAGAGCTGGACGACCTGATGGTGGACCTGGACCAGCAGAGACAGATTGTCTCCAACCTGGAGAAGAAGCAGAGGAAGTTCGATCAGGTTGGCTACTTTTCTGTGGAAAAAAAAAAACCCCTGCACCTCATAGCAGGGGTTTTCAACCAGTGGTCCAGGGACCACCAGTGGTCCTTGAGAGGGTTCCAGGTGGTCCTCAGCTAAGTTGGTTGACCAGATGTAACTCTTGAGAACGTAAAAATGAAACCAAATGGACCCTTGCGGGTCCATTTGGTTTCATTTTTACACTTTCAAGAGTTAAAATATTCATCATCTGAATTGGCCATTTTGGAATGTATGTTTTGCTTGTTTTGTTTCCCAAATCCAGCCTGGAATTGTGGACAAAAGCAAAATAAATATTTAGATTTGGGGTCTGTGCCGGGGCTAAAATATCCTCAAATGGTGGTCCGTGGCTCAAATCTTGAATATATGTTGGTCCCTGAGATGAAAAAGGTTGAAAACCCCTGCCTTACAGTCTGGCAGCCCTGCAGATGTTTTTCTTTAACACAGCTCAATACCTACTGATTCTCCCTTACCTTGGCCAGATGCTAGCCGAGGAGAAGGGCGTGTCGGCGCGCTACGCTGAGGAGCGGGACCGGGCCGAGGCTGAGGCCAGGGAGAAGGAGACCAAGGCCCTGTCCATGAGCAGAGCTCTGGACGAGGCCAGGGAGGCCAGGGATGAGCTGGACAGGCTCAACAAGCAGCTCCGCCAAGAGATGGAGGACCTGATGAGCTCCAAGGATGATGTGGGAAAGAATGTGGGTGACAACCTCTAGCACAGTCCACCCAAAACATATAGAAATAGAAAATATATTTTCTTCCAGCTATTTGAGTAAAAAAATCCTGCAGATATGTTCAAGATCAAGCAGATATTGCATGGCTTGACACGCCATGAGCTTGTATATTAAGTATAATGTGGTGAAAATCTAATATGACATAATGACATTCCCTTTTCAATCAGTTAATTCACACAAAATTACCTACAGTTTTAATCTCTACATCTCCTATGACTATCCCTAAAACAATCTTTGTGCTGCTCCCATCTTAACGGCAATCTGTGTCATTTTACCGTATTTTCCGGACTATAAGGCGCACCTAAAAGCTTTTAATTTTCTCAAAAATCCACACTGCGCCTTATAATCCAGTGCGCCTTATATATGGATCGTTTGACTGCAGTAGCTTCTATTCTAGTAGCTTCTATTCCCTGCGCCTTATAATCCGGTGCGTCTTATATATGAAAACAGTTCTAAAGGGTGCGCCTTATAATCCGGTGCGCCTTATAGTGCGGAAAATACGGTAGCTTTTAGACACTTTTTAAACTAGCCACAATTTTAAACTAGATCTATTCCTGCTACTTTAGAAAAAATGTGACATCCTCATCTGTGTAAAGTCCCCTTTCAAGGCATTGCTTTCTTCCACAGGGAATGTTCCATGGCCACCTAGTGGTTGATGCCGGGTGAAAAAGTGTGCAAAGAATTTTCCAATTACAATTGTTTGGGTTCTTGATATGACATGATTTAGTTTTATAGCCACTGATTTAGAAAACTGTCCTGATATAGAAGACATTGGCCTCAGGTCTTAACGGGTTAAAACAATCATTTCTGTTTTGGCTCCTCCAGTCAGCGCAGGCGATAATCATTTCTACGGTAGACAGGTTGATGCTGTCCTTGCTCCGTCCACAGGTCCATGAGCTGGAGAAGTCCAAGAGGACTCTGGAGCAGCAGGTGGAGGAGATGAGGGTCCAGCTGGAGGAGCTGGAAGACGAGCTGCAGACGACGGAGGACGCCAAGCTGCGTCTGGAGGTCAACATGCAGGCCATGAAAGCCCAGTTTGACAGGGACCTGCTGACCAGAGATGAACAAGGAGAGGAGAAAAAGAGGGCCCTGGTCAAACAGGTACAACGTTTTCAAATAAATGTAGTGGAGTCGAAGTATAATCAATGCATCCGAGATGTAGTGGAGTACTCAATCGAAAGGCACATCCCCCACCCTGTCACATTTCTGTGTCCTCACTTTTCCACCCCTGGTTGTTGTGCATCATCAGGTCAGAGAGATGGAGGCAGAGCTGGAAGATGAGAGGAAACAGAGAGCTGTGGCCGTGGCTGCAAAGAAGAAGCTGGAGATGGACCTCCAAGACCTGGAGGGACACATCCAGGCAGCCAACAAGGCCAGAGATGAGGCCATCAAACAGCTCCGCAAGTTACAGGTTGGATACTGACTGTGTGTGTGTGTGTGTGTGTGTGTGTGTGTGTGTGTGTGTGTGTGTGTGTGTGTGTGTGTGTGTGTGTGTGTGTGTGTGTGTGTGTGTGTGTGTGTGTGTGTGTGTGTGTGTGTGTGTGTGTGTGTGTGTGTGTGTGCGCGTGTGTGTGTGTGTTCCCAATATTATACTTAATCTTGCAGTTGATTACTTTACTTTTACTTTTGTTTACTTTGCTAGAATAACATGACGTTATTAGTGTTATGTCCACGGACACATGACTTCTCTTTTGAGTCATGGGCTTAAATGGTTTGGGATCCAGGCTGGTCTAAAGTGTGTCTCCATGTGGGCAGGCCCAGACGAAGGACTACCAGAGGGAGCTAGAGGAAGCCAGGGCCTCCAGAGATGAGATCTTTGCCCAATCCAAGGAGAACGAGAAGAAGCTCAAGAGCCTGGAGGCTGAGATCTTACAACTACAGGAGGTAACATCTGAAAAATGCTCATGGAAACTGTATTCCTATTTTCTGCCCAGTGTGGCAACACTATAGAAACATTCGTCCTATAAGTCTTGCAAGCTGTAGCTTTCACTAGCCACAAAAACATCTTCTTAACATCTTAAAAAGATATAAGAATATTGCAATATGGTACGAGAGTGGTTTTCAACCTTTTTCATACCAGGGCCCGTGGGTCAAATTCAGAATTTGACCCACGGACCACCATTTGATGACATTTTAGCCCCACAGATCCTAAAACTACAGATTTCTTTTGCTTTTGTCCACAATTCCAGGCTGGATTTCGGATAAAACACAACAGGCAAACATACAGATCAAAATGACCATTAATCTTCTACATTCTCTAGTTGTGTAGACTTGTGTAGACTAATTCAGATGATGAATATTTAACTCTTGAGAGTGTAAACATGAAACCAAATACATCCGCAAATGGGTCCATTTGGTGTAATTTTTACGCTCTAATAGAGTTACATCACCAACCAACTTTAGATCATTTAGCCTGGGGACTTCCTGGAATCTTCTCAATTCGACAATACATATGATACATATGGTCACTTTTTAAATAATATTTTGGGATAATAACACATCCTAGTATACAGGCTAATTGCTGTGTGTGTGTGTGCGTGTGTGTGTGTGTGCGTGCGTGTGTGTGTGCGTGCAGGACCATGCAGCCTCAGAGAGGGCGCGTCGACACGCTGAGCAGGAGAGAGATGAACTGGCAGATGAGATTTCTAACAGCGCCTCTGGAAAGTCAGTGTCACCCTACATAATAAGACAAAGACATTGATATTATTGCGTCTGTCAGTACAACCTTTCTAATGCCTGTGCCAGGAAATGCCATGAACCTCTAGATGTGGCGCCATGAAGATGTTATTTTAGCTATTTTTGATGCTAAAACATTAGAGCATTCACAGTTACAGCATTGAAATGTTATATTTTCTTATTTTTTGTTTATCAACTAGGCTTTGTAATCACAAATTTCACAGAGAACATATGATGCATATAGAAAGAAATTACTGACACACCTCATTTGGGGATAAAGCCATTTCCACATTTATAATATTAGACAGGGAACAGATCACAATGTGAATTTGCGATCGTCCCTAGTTCTGTTTCCTGCAGGAAACAGCAACTCTGGAGTTTTTACACAAGTGCTGTTCGCTGAGTTGCCCTGGGCAGGGAATGAAGTTAGTGGATTCACACGTGTCCTGTGCATACGTATCAGGTCATGGTGGGTTCACACATGTTCATATTCATTTATATCAGGTCAGCGTTGTTGGATGAGAAGAGGAGGTTGGAGGCTCGCATCACTCAGCTGGAGGAGGAGTTGGAGGAGGAGCAGGGAAACACAGAGCTGATCAACGACCGCTTTAGGAAAACCACACTGCAGGTATGCTATGTTAAACTGGCATGAAAACCACACTGCAGGTATGCTATGTTAACCTGGCATGAAAACCACACTGTGTTCAGTCCTGACAGCCCCATGTGTCTGTTTTAGGTATGGAGCTAAAAGCTTTGCTACTATCCCTCTGCTCTGTCCCTGTCTAATCCCTCTACCCATCCTTTATCTGCTCTGTCCCTGTCTAATCCCTCCACCCATCCTTCATATGCTCTGTCCCTGTCTAATCCCTCCACCCATCCTTCATATGCTCTGTCCCTGTCTAATCCCTCCACCCATCCTTCATATGCTCTGTCCCTGTCTAATCCCTCCACCCATCCTTCATATGCTCTGTCCCTGTCTAATCCCTCCACCCATCCTGTGCTCCATCAGGTGGACGGGTTGACCACAGAGCTGGCTGCAGAGAGGAGCGCTGCCCAGAAGAGTGAGAATGCACGGCAACAGATGGAACGCCAGAACAAGGTCTGTACTATAAAACACTGCCTCCCAAAGTAAACACTGGGTTTTGGACCCATATATGTGTGTCACAGGCACATATTTATGGGTCCTTACATTTTGTTTGTTTCCTACATTTAGTTTGATATTATTATTATATCAAAACCTTATTGATTGTTTCAGTAAATTCATGAAGGAATGGACATTTCCATAAATTAGGAAACAAATGTTTAAGTAGTAGCGAAAATAGCTGCAAGCTCTCAACCTTGCATCATTGTGCCATGATACCACATGAATATGGACTATGTTCCAAATAATAAACAAACCACACTGGTGATTTACATTAGATAATTCATAACGCTATACTCATTAAAGTCCCAGTCTTAAAAAGTAAATTGTTTGAACTTGTCAAACTGACTTGTCAAATTGTAGGATCTGAATGCTAAGCTGTGTGATCTGGAAGCTGCGGTGAAGTCCAAGTTCAAGGTGTCCATCACAGCTCTGGAGGCCAAGATTCTACAGCTGGAAGAACAACTGGAGCAGGAAGCAAAGTAAGTTTTTAGTCTAGAGTACCTGGTATAATTCTAGTATAAGCATATTCTGCTTTCTCTTTTGTCGATAAATCTAACCAGAAGCCATTTCTGAACCAACAACTCTCTCTGAAGGCTTCAGGCGGGGGCAAATCCCCTCCTAGGTTTTTCCCCCCGTCTGAAGCCTTGTACCTATTCTGGATCTGTTGGAGGGTTTGCTTTCTGTATCGTGTTTGCTATCTAAAACTGCCATCAATTACAGATGCGACTACATAATTTAATTGTTGTGCAACTTAAAGGATGGTGTGTGAATGCTTTGTGCACTTGTAGTGTTGTTCTTAAAGCAGCTCCATGTAACTCTTTTATAAATAAAATGTAATCATGTCCACTTTGTTTGGTAATGTTAATACAGCATACAGTAATACCATTGGATGTATTTTATCTCCCTGAACTTCTGTTGAGACATTTAGAATATTTAAAGGCTGTGTCTCACCTAGACACAGGATCTGACACAAATTACACAATTTCTGACATTGAAAAGAGCAAAGTCGCATTAATGGCAGCAGTAGTTTCTCGCAGCTGGATATATCAGCAGTGGAAAGACCTTTAGCATCGTCTTCTAATCCTATAGGGAGAGAGCTGCAGCCAATAAGATTGTGCGCCGCACAGAGAAGAAACTGAAGGAGGTGATGATGCAAGTGGAGGACGAGCGTCGCCATGCCGACCAGTTCAAGGAGCAGGTGAGGACATTCACTCTCAGCGGTTCTCAAAACGGGTTCCTTGAGGGAGTTCCTGGGTGTCCACACCTACGTGGAAGCTATTTACCAACAGCTGACGTGTAAAATACGCTTATTTACTTTTTCTTGCTCACGTTGCTGTATGTCAGGAATCAGGTTGGGGGTTAAACTGGTGAGTGTTTCTACAGTGCAGTATTGATACTCACCATCTTCCTCTGCGTCTCCCTTCAGATGGAGAAGGCCAACTCTCGCATGAAGCAGCTGAAGCGTCAGCTGGAGGAGGCGGAGGAGGAGGCCACGCGGGCCAACGCCTCCCGCAGGAAGCTGCAGAGAGAGCTGGACGATGCCACAGAGGCCAGCGAGGGCCTCACCCGCGAGGTCAACTCCCTCAAGAACAGACTCAGGTACCCTGAGCTTCCATGTGTTCTATTCTCTATTCAACTGGTTCCCATTGGACCAGTTTTGGGCCATGGACACGTTTTTATGGGATGGAGCATATATATTTTTTTGTATTCTACACTGCTTTGATTATTATTTCAATCTCAAAAAATGCCATCTTCTGCCATCTGTGTGTGTGTGTGTGTGTGTGTGTGTGTGTGTGTGTGTGTGTGTGTGTGTGTGTGTGTGTGTGTGTGTGTGTGTGTGTTGTGTGTTGTGTGTTGTGTGTTGTGTGTGTGTGCGTTTTTACCAGGCGTGGAGGACCTGTCAGCAACTTCTCATCCGGCCGCTCAGGACGCCGCAACCTCAACCTGGACGGCGCCTCCGTCGACCTATCAGACGACGACGCAGACAGCCGTGCCAGCGACCTCGCCAATGACACACAAGCCTCTGTGGAGTAGATGCAACCAGTCTGCTCCATCTCTTCATCTTCCTCTTCTCGCTTTCCCCATTCACTCCTCCACCTCATGACCACCCACCTATACCTGCCGACTTCTTCATCAGCGCCACTGTCCCCCAAAGAATCTCGGTGCTCAGATACCCTTGTTTTAGTTAAAGCCATTGGGCTGAATGTGACTGTGTAGCAGAGTGGCTCACAGCCTCAGTCTGATGGCCTTAAAAGTCTAATATCTCCCCCAAGCTGCAGGGAATTCCCTTTGGCTCATGGGTTAAGATGTAGGTTTTCAACGTGGGAGTTTGAATCGCTGGCGTTAGAACTGCATTGTTGTCGATGGCTTCAGGGGAAAACCAGGCTGGATAGGAAATAGAAGTCTGCATGCTGACACTTTTCACCAGTTCCCAATCAAGGCTTTTTTGAGGAACATCTCGACACAGAGTCTTCTTCTAGAAAAGCCGTTCTTCCCCACGCATGGCAGGGTGCAAGACTTGAGGTCTCTGCCCAGTCGATGCTGCCGGAGAAACCACTATCCCATTCCTACTGGGAGACTAATAATGGGACACCTCTGCCTTAACTCTAGGTCTGTTCTGCTCTGTTCTGGCAAGCTGCTAGTCCTGGCCAACCTTCTGCTCACACATCTTACTGGCATCGGTTCCTTTTCTCGCCCTCCGATAGGCTTTGAATTAATGTGCTCAGCTTAACGACAAAGTATGCTTAGGTACAAAGTGCTTCTTATATGTGTGTGTGTGCGTGCGTGCGTGCGTGCGTGCGTGCGTGCGTGCGTGTGTGTGTGTGTGTGTGTGTGTGTGTGCGCGCGTGTGTGTGTGTGTACACGTAAGTGGGCACGCAATGCAAGTGGAGGTGGTTGCAAGTGTTCAGAATTTGTATGGAGGGTACGTAATGCACTTCCTAGTGGAAACACACAAATACGAGTAATTATTTGTTGCTCACCTGGTTCTTGTTGTGGTTCTAATCACAAAACGTGTAAAAGCCATTCCCAACCCATAGTTGCCAGGTTGTCCACTGAATGAAACGCCCTACTCCCTCGTCCTAAGACTGCTCTTTGTGGTCCAAGAAGGGACCGATCTTCTGGACTCTTCCCTTGCATGAGTCTCTTCCTGATGTACAGACTGACAAACGTTATTATTATTTTTGGAACGCTACAGGAAACAACTAACATCTCTGGTATGGGAGAAAGGAGAATGGACTGGAACATGTATTACTGTGAAAAACTAAATGGAAAAGCCTTCTCTTCCTCTGTTGACCTTGCCACGAAATATTTGAGAAGAAAGGCTTGCTGGGATGTTTTAGGAAGATCATAGTTTCACTCTTCCTCTGTTCATCTCGCCTCAAGATATTTGAGAAAAATTATGGGATGTCTATCGTTTATTTCTTGCTGTAAAATGGATTGCAGAATATAATTTATACACAACATACTTGTTGGTTAATGGGTTAAAAAACAGAGAATTGCTGGATGATGCACAGAATTGTACATTGTCTATCGTTTCTCTCATAAATGGAACCTAAAAGAATGCTCTCATGTGTCATGTACAGGACAGCCTTTGCATTCCACGCTTTCAGTGTGAAACTAAACGGTTCATGGCCTTGACTGAACACGCTTCACTACCTTGAGCTAGATAATAAGTGTGGCACCCACTCACAGCATGCATCATTTTGTGCCATGACTTAATAGGAATAGGCTCTATGCACACATTTTGGAAAGAAGTCTTCCTTTCCTTCATATCTCATGCTAATGAAGGCTCTGTTCCATTCCGCTCAAACAAAGCCTGGGGTGCGGGTATTGTGCATGTTGGCTCACTGGAAACACTGCAGTGGGTCTGAAAGTGTCCTTGATTTTATTCCAAATGGCCATGTACTGTATGGCTGCTGTGTAACTCTTGAGTGTACAAATGGAGCCGAAACGGTACGCAAGGGTCTCAGAGTTATGTCGGTCTTTGAAATTAAACATTTTTGGTCAGCCTGGACAGCTGGCTCAACCGACTAAGCACCTAGGCTGCCAAGCCAGCTGGACGGCGTGCCATGGGTTCGACTCTCGAGCCTGGCGGCAATTTGAGAACCACTGTACAGTAAATGTAACAGAGCCTTAAGAGTTATTGTGTGCATAGAACCCATTGACCCCTGAACACTAAGAACTCAGACACTACACTGTATAAATCCTGAGAGTTGATTTTAAGTGTGCAAATGGAACAAAATGTGTTTCCATTTGCACATTCTCTGAGTTAAATCAATGCTGAGGATTTGACTTGTATTTGAGAATCCAGATTCACAGACCACCCACAGAAACATTTAGGTCAGTTTGGCTAACAATGTGACGTTTTTCTTCCAATTCTAATTTACCATCATGTTCTTTGCTAGCAGTGGGATAGCAAGAGTTTTCTTCAGTTGTATTGAATAGCACACAGCTCTGTACAGACCTGCTAGGCCACTGTGTTGCTCTGTAAATGTCAAGATACCAATATCCACCTTATCAATTTGTATTGTTTCTCTCTCTAAGAAACTGGATGGCTGTCTGTGGGAGAATCCTTCATCCACCTATGATGCAAAACCTGTAACTGTATGTTTCTTTAAAATTGCCTTAGACACATGTGAGTGATGCAAGGACTTTGCATGAATGAGTGATGATGCAAGGATTTCACCCTGTGGTACATTGTGATCTGTTGTGTGTATTGCATAGTTGTTCCTCGCAAGGTGTAACAGGTAAACACAGTAAAAAATACACTACTTGTCCTCCTCCCTTTCTTTTGTATTTTGCTGTGCTTCTTTATATCATTATTATCCAGTGCATACCTCTCCCATTCATAGTATCCTCCTAGGTCGAATGTTTGGGTCAAACATCAGTATTATTATTGTTACTGTTATTATTGTTATTATTATTAACTACAAGAGCTTCACAGCCCTGTGTTCTTGCCTCCTGTGCAAAAATTGTTTCCCGGTAAGTGTGTTGGAGGTGAGATGTTTTTTGTTCTAAAATGCTACGGGGAAATAAATTCTTGCACAGGATTTGATTTGGTTAAAAGCTTTAACACCCATGGCATAGTTTATGAATGATTTCACTGGCTGTTGACCTCCAGGCATTCAATGACAAATATTCCCTCACTATATCATTTCTCGTATACCTGTATTTTTAGACCATGTTCTTTTGTTTTGTTTTTTTTTTGTAAAGGAGAAATAAAGCATTACTCATTGTAGATCTGGTTTGGTGTTTTATTTCTTGACTGACGGGGATGGCATCTGTGTCATTTGACGTGAAAAGGTTTAAGAACCACTGCCCTAGCCTAGACGACTTGTAAAGTTCCCCTAAACGACTATTATACGCAGTGCTAGAATGAATCGAACCTTTCTATTTGGCATTCTGTAAACATACAGTACATGTAAGGGCAATTACAGTGGCTCACTGGATAAAGCCTGGGGATCTGAGGTCTGGAGGTTCCCTACTTTTACAGTGTGTCCTTTGTGATTATGGCAAATCAAATAACTTCAACAGATAATGGCCTATAGAACAGTTTTAGTTTGAGTGGGAAGTTTCCAGAATAAAAAAATATGCATTATTTCCCCAATTTCCAAAATGAACAGTCATTTTCCAAAATCAAGGAAAAATGACATACTATAGTATGCCATTTTTATCGTTTTCAAGGATTTTCAAAGAATTACAAAACCTGAGAAGAACAGCAGGCTACAGTAAGACTATACTATAGCCTTGGGTTTTTTCAACATTTTTTGAAAATCTTCAAAAAATTTCAAAAGTAAAAAATAACGGCATGCTGTGCAAGACCGTAAAGCTATAGCCTTGGGTTTTTTTTTGTTTTTTTTTTTAATTTCGACATTTTTCAAATATCCTCAAAAATCCTAAAAGCAATGAAAAACGGCATGCTGTGCAAGACTGTAAGGCTATAGCCTTGCGTTTTGCCAGGTTTCGTCATTTTTCAAAAATCCTCATGAATCCTCAGAACGATCAAAAATGGTAAGGCTATAGCCTTTCGTTTTAGCCAGGTTTCGTCATTTTTCGAAAATCTTCAAAAATCCTCAAAACGATGAAAAACGGTAAGGCCATAGCCTTGCGCTTTTTTTCGACATTTCTACATTTTTCGAAAATCCTCAAAATGATGAAAAACGGCGTGCTGTGCAAGATCGTAAGGCTATAGCCTTGCATCTTTGCCAGGTTTTGTCATTTTTCGACAATTCCTCAAAATGATGAAAAACGGTAAGATTATAGCCTTGCGTTTTTTCGAAATTTCGACATTTTTCGAAAATCCTTGAAAATCCCCCAAAATCCTCAAAACAAAGAAAAATGGCATGCTGTGCAAGACCGTAAGGCTATAGCCTTGCGTTTTTGCCAGGTTTTGTCATTTTTCGAAAGTCCTCGAAAATCCTCAAAAATCCTCGAAACAATGAAAAACGGCATGCTGTGCAAGACCGTAAGGCTATAGCCTTTTGTTTTTGCCAGGTTTCATCATTTTTCCAAAATCTTCAAAAATCATCAAAACAATGGAAAACCATAAGGCTATAGCCTTACCGTTTCTTCGAAATTTCGACATTTTTTGAAAACTCTAAAAAAAAATCCTCAAAACGATGAAAAACAGCATGCTGTGCAAGACCATATAAGGCTATAGTCTTGTGTTTTTGCCAGGTTTAATCATTTTTCGAAAATCTTCAAAAATCATCAAAACGGTGAAAAAATGCAAGGCTATAGCCTTACCTTTTTTTTTTTTTTTTTTTTTTTTTTTTTTCGAAATTTTGACATTTTTTTTTTAAACTCTCAAAAATCCTCAAAACGATGAAAAATGGCATGCTGTGGAAGACCATGGGGCTATAGCTTTTCGTTTTTGCCAGGTTTCGTCAATTTTCGAAAATCTTCAAAAATCATCAAAAAGGTGAAAAACCGTTTTTTTGAAATTTTGAATTTTTTTGAAAACTCTGTAGAAACCTCAAAACTTTGAAAAACAGCATGCTGGGCAAGACCGTAAGGCTATACGCTTTTATTTTTGCCAGGTTTTGTCATTTTTCGAAAATCTTCAAAAATCATCAAAATGATGAAAAAATGTAAGGCGAAAGCCTTACCGTTTTTTTCAAAATTTTGACATTTTTTGAAAACTCTTAAAAAACTTCAAAACGATGAAAAACAGCATTCTGTGCAAGACCATAAGGCTATAGCCTTTCGTTTTGGCCAGGTTTCGTCATTTTTCGAAAATCTTAAAAAATCATCAAAACGATGAAAAACGTAAAACTATAGCCTTACCGCTTTTTCGAAATTTAGACATTTTTTAAAACTCAATAATCCTCAAAATGATGAAAAACAGCATGCTGAGCAACACCGTAAGGCCAGAGACTTTTATTTTTGCTAGGTTTTGTCATTTTTTAAAAATCTTCAAAAATCATCAAGACGATGAAAAAACGTAAGGCTATCGCCTTACTGTTTTTTCCAAATTTCGACATTTTTTTAAAACTCTCAATAATCCTCAAAATGATGAAAAACAGCATGCTGAGCAACACCGTAAGGCTATAGACTTTTATTTTTGCTAGGTTTTGTCATTTTTTTTAAATATTCAAAAATCATCAAAACGATGAAAAAACGTAAGGCTATAGCCTTACCGTTTTTTTCAAATTTCGACATTTTTTGAAAACTCTCAAAAATCCTCAAAATGATGTAGAACAACATGTTGTGCAAGAACATAGGGCTATAGGCTTTCATTTTTGCCAAGTTTCGTCATTTTTCGAAAATCTTCAAAAATCATCAAAAGGATGAAAAAACGTAAGGCTATAGCCTTACCGTTTTTTCGAAATCTCGACATTTTTTGAAAAGTCTCAAAAATCCTCAAAACAATGAAAAACAGCATGCTGTGCAAGACCATAAGGCTATAGCCTTTCATTTTTGCCAGGTTTCGTCATTTTTCGAAAATCTTCAAAAATCATCAAAAAGATGAAAAAATGTAAGGCTAATAGGCTATAGCCTTGCGTTTTTTAAAAATTTAGACATTTTTTGAAAACTCTCAAAAATCCTCAAAACGATGAAAAACAGCATGCTGTGCAAGACCATAAGGCTATAGCCTTTCATTTTTGCCAGGTTTCGTCATTTTTCGAAAATCTTAAAAAATCATCAAAACGATGAAAAACGTAAAACTATAGCCTTACCGTTTTTTTTTAAATTTCAACATTTTTTAAAACTCAATAATCCTCAAAATGATGAAAAACAGCATGCTGAGCAAGACCGTAAGGCCAGAGACTTTTATTTTTGCTAGGTTTTGTCATTTTTTAAAAATCTTCAAAAATCATCAAAACGATGAAAAAACGTAAGGCTATCGCCTTACCGTTTTTTCCAAATTTCGACATTTTTTTAAAACTCTCAATAATCCTCAAAATGATGAAAAACAGCATGCTGAGCAACACCGTAAGGCTATAGACTTTTATTTTTGCTAGGTTTTGTCATTTTTTTTAAATATTCAAAAATCATCAAAACGATGAAAAAACGTAAGGCTATAGCCTTACAGTTTTTTCCAAATTTCGACATTTTTTGAAAACTCTCAAAAATCCTCAAAATGATGTAGAACAGCATGTTGTGCAAGAACATAGGGCTATAGGCTTTCATTTTTGCCAAGTTTCATCATTTTTCGAAAATCTTCAAAAATCATCAAAAGGATGAAAAAACGTAAGGCTATAGCCTTACCGTTTTTTCGATATTTCGACATTTTTTGAAAACTCTCAAAAATCCTCAAAACGATGAAAAACAGCATGCTGTGCAAGACCATAAGGCTATAGCCTTTCATTTTTGCCAGGTTTTGTCTTTTTTTTTTAAATATTCAAAAATCGTCAAAACGATGAAAAAACGTAAGGCTATAGCCTTACCGTTTTTTCCAAATTTCGACATTGTTTGAAAACTCTCAAAAATCCTCAAAATGATAAAGAACAGCATGCTGTGCAAGACCATAAGGCTATAGCCTTTCGTTTTTGACAAGTTTCGTCATTTTTCGAAAATCTTCAAAAATCATCAAAACGATGAAAAAACGCAAGACTATGCTATACCCTTGCGCTTTTGCCAGATTTCGTCATTTTTCGAAAATCTTCAAAATGATGAAAAAACGTAAGGCTATAGCCTTGCGTTTTTTTCTCGAAATTTCGACATTTTTTCAAAAATGTTTAAAAATGCTCAAAACGGTGAAAAACGGCATATTACGACCCACTGGGTCTAGGGGTGCAAAATGGGTCGCAACAACAAGTTAGGTTGAGCCTTGTTTTATTTTTGGCCGGGTATGGCTCTTTTAAAACGGGTAAATTCACATGGTTACAATGTTATGTTATTGGCATGTAAAGAGTTAACAGTACAAAATAGGTGAATGGAGCAAATGAAAGAAACAATCAAAATGTTCTTAGCCTGACATCAAAAACAATAAACCACTAGCTTGCCTAACCAACTGAAAACAAAAAGGGTTACAGAATTACAGCTAGCACCCACTGGCTGCACTGCACTCACCTTGCAAACAATGCCTTTTACAATAAGCAAGCTCCAATATACTTAAAGCAAGAACAGTACTAGTTAACTCTCATGGTGTTCAGAAGTTAGCAATCACATGGGAACAACTTGAATACTGAGGTCTCAACAAACATTTGAAGGACCAACAGCGGATATAATCTGGAATGTTTGACAAGACTCTGGACAGTGTGACAACAGCTACAAGCCAAACTGTGACACACTGCCAGGGAACTCAGGTGTAAGCACTTCTTTAAATAGGTGGGCGGTGGCAGACGATTGGTCCAGGCTGATTGGAGGCGTGCTTAGCAACCAGGTAGATTCCTCCCCTAGCAACAGGACCTGGGACTGAAAGCTGCAGTCAGTTTCATGGCAAAACACACACACTACATACTTGGGCACACAAGTATGTAACACCCCCTCCCTCAGAAACAAACCAAGTTTGAACATTTAGGTTCAGTGTACAAGAATATTTTCCAAACACAAACTTTTTGAGGTACCAGAATTAAGAACTTTACAGGGTTTCACAAGCTTTAAGGACTGACAAGATTTACGTTGCTTTAAGGACCCAAGATATACGTAGCTTTTACTCAGGAGAATTCTACTAGAGTTGCTTGATACACATCACAAGATTTCAGAACTGACAAGATTTAAGTTGAATTAAGAACAAGATTTAAGAACATACAAGATTCACAATGATTTAAGTGACACAAGCTTTACATGGATTTGCGATACATTATGCATGAATTAAGTTACATTGCACTAAGCTCTTAACCAAATGCTACAGAGGGTCACTGCTGGCCCCCTCCTTGGACAGCGAGTGTGGCATGACCTCCAGTGCTTTATCAAGCAGTTTACTTTGCAACAGAATGGACCAAATGTCCTGAGGCCAAGCGAGGGCAGTAGCCACACGCTAAAAAGTAGGTGACTACCTTAGCCTCACGGAAAGTGGGGACCAAGCCAATGTGTTTGGTGATATCGAAATGGGACATACCTGTGTCCACGGGACTGGTGTTACGAACGGGTGCCTGCCTATCAGAGACCACAGAAGGCCTCCCTCTCTCCATCGCCAGCTCCAACTTTCTTTAACTCCAGCTGGTGTCGGAACGCTCTCTCGTTCCCTCTCACTCCTCCTCCTGAAGGCGCATTACTCAGACCTTTCCCTTGGACAGAGACTTTGCAGAAGCAGTGGACCCAGCAGAGTCCTTGGAGGATCCCGCACCCAGGCGCGGTGGTGAGGGGTCGGGGGAAGTCTTGTTCCTCACCACTGGAAGCCCCGCACCCAGTGGTTTGGCCTCGACAACCCCCATTCCGGACCCATCCATCTCACCACCATCTAAGGCCCCGACGGTCCCCCCTCCAGACCCCGCTGCAAGCCCAAGCCCGGACATGGTGGAGACGGCTGACCGAGCTGGAACTAACTCCGCTGGAAGAACTGCAGGCACCACCAAAACACCTAGACCCACCAGTTGCGTGAACACAGCATCCTTAATCACCCTTTCGACGTCCCCTGAACTAACTGCAATGCCGTAGTGGTTGGCAATCACAAGTAAATCCTCCCCCCCACAAAAGTCAAAGGCGCCTAAGGAGGGACCTGCCACAAACGCAGCTGCCATAATCGCCAATTAACAGCCAATTAGACGAGCCCCCACTTGTTACGACCCACAGGGTCTAGGGGTGCAAAATGGGTGCAAAATGGGTCGCAACAACAAGTTAGGTTGAGCCTTGTTTTATTTTTGGCCGGGTATGGCTCTTTTAAAACGGGTAAATTCACATGGTTACAATGTTATGTTATTGGCATGTAAAGAGTTAACAGTACAAAATAGGTGAATGGAGCAAATGAAAGAAACAATCAAAATGTTCTTAGCCTGACATCAAAAACAATAAACCACTAGCTTGCCTAACCAACTGAAAACAAAAAGGGTTACAGAATTACAGCTAGCACCCACTGGCTGCACTGCACTCACCTTGCAAACAATGCCTTTTACAATAAGCAAGCTCCAATATACTTAAAGCAAGAACAGTACTAGTTAACTCTCATGGTGTTCAGAAGTTAGCAATCACATGGGAACAACTTGAATACTGAGGTCTCAACAAACATTTGAAGGACCAACAGCGGATATAATCTGGAATGTTTGACAAGACTCTGGACAGTGTGACAACAGCTACAAGCCAAACTGTGACACACTGCCAGGGAACTCAGGTGTAAGCACTTCTTTAAATAGGTGGGCGGTGGCAGACGATTGGTCCAGGCTGATTGGAGGCGTGCTTAGCAACCAGGTAGATTCCTCCCCTAGCAACAGGACCTGGGACTGAAAGCTGCAGTCAGTTTCATGGCCAAACACACACACTACATACTTGGGCACACAAGTATGTAACACTGAGCAAGACTGTGCTATAAAAAACGTAAGGCTATAGCCTTGCGTTTTTTTTTTCTCGAAATTTCGACATTTTTTCGAAAATGCTCAAAAATGCTCAAAACGGTGAAAAACGGCATGCTGACCAAGACTGTAATGCTATACCCTTGTGCTTTTGCCAGATTTCGTCATTTTTCGAAAATCTTCAAAATGATGAAAAAATGTAAGGCTATAGCCTTGCGTTTTTTTCTCAAAATTTCGCCATTTTTTCGAAAATGCTCAAAAATGCTACAAACGGTGAAAAACGGCATGCTGAGCAAGACTGTAATGCTTTACCCTTGCGCTTTTGCCAGATTTCGTCATTTTTCGAAAATCTTCAAAATGATGAAAAAACGTAAGGCTATAACCTTTCGTTTTTTTTCTCAAAATTTCGACATTTTTTCGAAAATGCTCAAAAATGCTCAAAACGGTGAAAAATGGCATGCTGAACAAGACTGTAATGCTATACCCTTGCGCTTTTGCCAGATTTCGTCATTTTTCGAAAATCTTCAAAATGATGAAAAAACGTAAGGCTATAGCCTTGCGTTTTTTTTCTCGAAATTTCGACATTTTTTCGAAAATGCTCAAAAATGCTCAAAATGGTGAAAAACGGCATGCTGAGCAAAACTGTAATGCTATACCATTGCGCTTTTGCCAGATTTCGTCATTTTTCGAAAATGTTCAAAATGATGAAAAAACGTAAGGCTATAGCCTTGCATTTTTTTTCTCGAAATTCCGACATTTTCTCGAAAATGCTCAAAAATGCTCAAAATGGTGAAAAACGGCATGCTGAGCAAGACTGTAATGCTATACCCTTGCGCTTTTGCCAGATTTCGTCATTTTTCGAAAATCTTCAAAATGATGAAAAAACGTAAGGCTATAGCCTTGTGTTTTTTTTCTCAAAATTTCGACATTTTTTTCCGAAAATGCTCAAAAATGCTCACAACGGTGAAAAACGGCATGCTGAGCAAGACTGTAATGCTACACCTTTGCGCTTTTGTGAGATTTCGTCATTTTTCAAAAATCTTCAAAACGATGAAAAAATGTAAGGCTATAGCCTTGCGTTTTTTTTCTCGAAATTTCGACATTTTTTCGAAAATGCTCAAAAATGCTCAAAACGGTGAAAAACGGCATGCTGAGCAAGACTGTAATGCTATACCCTTGCGCTTTTGCCAGATTTCGTCATTTTTCGAAAATCTTCAAAATGATGAAAAAACGTAAGGCTATAGCCTTGCATTTTTTTTCTCAAAATTTCGCCATTTTTTCGAAAATGCTGAAAAATGCTACAAACGGTGAAAAACGGCATGCTGAGCAAGACTGTAATGCTATACCCTTGCGCTTTTGCCAGATTTCGTCATTTTTCGAAAATCTTCAAAATGATGAAAAAACGTAAGGCTATAGCCTTGCGTTTTTTTTCTCGAAATTTCGACATTTTTTCGAAAATGCTCAAAAATGCTCAAAACGGCATGCTGAGCAAGACTGTAATGCTATACCCTTGCGCTTTTGCCAGATTTCGTCATTTTTCGAAAATCTTCAAAATGATGAAAAAACGTAAGGCTATAGCCTTGCATTTTTTTTTCTCGAAATTTCGACATTTTTTCGAAAATGCTCAAAAATGCTCAAAACGGTGAAAAACGGCATGCTGAGCAAGACTGTAATGCTATACCCTTGCGCTTTTGCCAGATTTCGTCATTTTTCGAAAATCTTCAAAATGATGAAAAAACGTAAGGCTATAGTCTTGTGTTTTTTTCTCGAAATTTCGACATTTTTTCGAAAATGCTCAAAAATGCTCAAAACGGTGAAAAACGGCATGCTGAGCAAGACTGTAATGCTATACCCTTGCGCTTTTGCCAGATTTCGTCATTTTTCGAAAATCTTCAAAATGATGAAAAAACGTAAGGCTATAGCCTTGCGTTTTTTCTCGAAATTTCGACATTTTTTCGAAAATGCTCAAAAATGCTCAAAACGGTGAAAAACGGCATGCTGAGCAAGATTGTAATGCTATACCCTTGTGCTTTTGCCAGATTTCGTCATTTTTCGAAAATCTTCAAAATGATGAAAAAACGTAAGGCTATAGCCTTGCGTTTTTTTTTCTCGAAATTTCGACATTTTTTCGAAAATGCTCAAAAATGCTCCAAACGGTGAAAAACGGCATGCTGAGCAAGAATGTAATGCTATACCCTTGCGCTTTTGCCAGATTTCGTCATTTTTCGAAAATCTTCAAAATGATGAAAAAACGTAAGGCTATAGCCTTGCATTTTTTTTTCTTGGAATTTCGACATTTTTTCAGAAATGCTCAATAATGCTCAAAACGGTGAAAAACGGCATGCTGAGCAAGACTGTAATACTATACCCTTGCGCTTTTGCCAGATTTCGTCATTTTTCGAAAATCTTCAAAATGATGAAAAAACATAAGGCTATAGCCTTGCGTTTTTTTTTCTGTGAAATTTCGACATTTTTTCAAAAATGCTCAAAAATGCTCAAAACGGTGAAAAACGGCATGCTGAGCAAGACTGTAATGCTATACCCTTGCGCTTTTGCCAGATTTCGTCATTTTTCGAAAATCTTCAAAATGATGAAAAAACGTAAGGCTATAGCCTTCCGTTTTTTTTCTCGAAATTTCAACATTTTTTCGAAAATGCTCAAAAATGCTCAAAACAGTGAAAACGGCATGCTGAGCAAGACTGTAATACTATACCCTTGCGCTTTTGCCAGATTTCGTCATTTTTCGAAAATCTTCAAAATGATGAAAAAACGTAAGGCTATAGCCTTGCGTTTTTTTTCTGTGAAATTTCGACATTTTTTCAAAAATGCTCAAAAATGCTCAAAACGGTGAAAAACGGCATGCTGAGCAAGACTGTAATGCTATACCCTTGCGCTTTTGCCAGATTTCGTCATTTTTCGAAAATGTTCAAAATGATAAAAAAAAATGTAAGGCTATAGCCTTGCGTTTTTTTTCTCGAAATATCGACATTTTTTCGAAAATGCTCAAAAATGCTCAAAACGGTGAAAAACGGCATGCTGAGCAAGACTGTAATGCTATACCCTTGCGCTTTTGCCAGATTTCGTCATTTTTCGAAAATCTTCAAAATGATGAAAAAACGTAAGGCTATAGCCTTGCATTTTTTTCTCAAAATTTCGCCATTTTTTCGAAAATGCTCAAAAATGCTACAAACGGTGAAAAACGGCATGCTGAGCAAGACTGTAATGCTATACCCTTGCGCTTTTGCCAGATTTCGTCATTTTTGGAAAATCTTCAAAATGATGAAAAAACGTAAGGCTATAGCCTTGCATTTTTTTTTCTTGAAATTTCGACATTTTTTCGAAAATGCTCAAAAATGCTCAAAACGGTGAAAAACGGCATGCTGAGCAAGACTGTAATGCTATACCCTTGCGCTTTTGCCAGATTTCGTCATTTTTGGAAAATCTTCAAAATGATGAAAAAACGTAAGGCTATAGCCTTGCATTTTTTTTCTCGAAATTTCGACATTTTTTCGAAAATGCTCAAAAATGCTCAAAACAGTGAAAACGGCATGCTGAGCAAGACTGTAATGCTATACCCTTGTGCTTTTGCCAGATTTCGTCATTTTTCGAAAATCTTCAAAATGATGAAAAAACGTAAGGCTATAGCCTTCCGTTTTTTTTTCTCGAAATTTCAACATTTTTTCGAAAATGCTCAAAAATGCTCAAAACGGTGAAAAACGGCATGCTGAGCAAGACTGTAATGCTATACCCTTGCGCTTTTGCCAGATTTCGTCATTTCTCGAAAATCTTCAAAATGATGAAAAAACGTAAGGCTATAGCCTTGCGTTTTTTTTTCTCAAAATTTCGACATTTTTTCGAAAATGCTCAAAAATGCTACAAACGGTGAAAAACGGCATGCTGAGCAAGACTGTAATGCTATACCCTTGCGCTTTTGCCAGATTTCGTCATTTTTGGAAAATCTTCAAAATGATGAAAAAACGTAAGGCTATAGCCTTGCATTTTTTTTCTCGAAATTTCGACATTTTTTCGAAAATGCTCAAAAATGCTCAAAACAGTGAAAACGGCATGCTGAGCAAGACTGTAATGCTATACCCTTGTGCTTTTGCCAGATTTCGTCATTTTTCGAAAATCTTCAAAATGATGAAAAAACGTAAGGCTATAGCCTTCCGTTTTTTTTCTCGAAATTTCAACATTTTTTCGAAAATGCTCAAAAATGCTCAAAACGGTGAAAAACGGCATGTTGAGCAAGACTGTAATGCTATACCCTTGTGCTTTTGCCAGATTTCGTCATTTTTCGAAAATCTTCAAAATGATGAAAAAACGTAAGGCTATAGCCTTCCGTTTTTTTTTCTCGAAATTTCAACATTTTTTCGAAAATGCTCAAAAATGCTCAAAACGGTGAAAAACGGCATGTTGAGCAAGACTGTAATGCTATACCCTTGCGCTTTTGCCAGATTTCGTCATTTTTCGAAAATGTTCAAAATGATGAAAAAACGTAAGGCTATAGCCTTGCGGGTTTTTTTTCCTCGAAATTTCGACATTTTTTCGAAAATGCTCAAAAATGCTCAAAACGGTGAAAAACGGCATGCTGAGCAAGACTGTAATGCTATATCCTTGCGCTTTTGCCAGATTTCGTCATTTTTCGAAAATCTTCAAAATGATGAAAAAACGTAAGGCTATAGCCTTGCATTTTTTTTCTCGAAATTTCGACATTTTTTCGAAAATGCTCAAAAATGCTCAAAACAGTGAAAACGGCATGCTGAGCAAGACTGTAAGGCTATACCCTTGTGCTTTTGCCAGATTTCGTCATTTTTCGAAAATCTTCAAAATGATGAAAAAACGTAAGGCTATAGCCTTGCGGGTTTTTTTTCTCGAAATTTCGACATTTTTTCGAAAATGCTCAAAAATGCTCAAAACGGTGAAAAACGGCATGCTGAGCAAGACTGTAATGCTATATCCTTGCGCTTTTGCCAGATTTCGTCATTTTTCGAAAATCTTCAAAATGATGAAAAAACGTAAGGCTATAGCCTTGTGTTTTTTTTTTCTCAAAATTTCGACATTTTTTTCCGAAAATGCTCAAAAATGCTCAAAACGGTGAAAAACGGCATGCTGAGCAAGACTGTAATGCTACACCTTTGCGCTTTTGTGAGATTTCGTAATTTTTCAAAAATCTTCAAAATGATGAAAAAACGTAAGGCTATAGCCTTGCGTTTTTTTCTCAAAATTTCGACATTTTTTCGAAAATGCTCAAAAATGCTCAAAACGGTGAAAAACGGCATGCTGAGCAAGACTGTAATGCTATACCCTTGCGCTTTTGCCAGATTTCGTCATTTTTCGAAAATCTTCAAAATGATGAAAAAACGTAAGGCTATAGCCTTGCGTTTTTTTTCTCGAAATTTCGACATTTTTTCGAAAATGCTCAAAAATGCTACAAACGGTGAAAAACGGCATGCTGAGCAAGACTGTAATGCTATACCCTTGCGCTTTTGCCAGATTTCGTCATTTTTGGAAAATCTTCAAAATGATGAAAAAACGTAAGGCTATAGCCTTGTGGGTTTTTTTTCTCAAAATTTTGACATTTTTTTCCGAAAATGCTCAAAAATGCTCAAAACGGTGAAAAACGGCATGCTGAGCAAGACTGTAATGCTACACCTTTGCGCTTTTGTGAGATTTCGTAATTTTTCAAAAATCTTCAAAATGATGAAAAAACGTAAGGCTATAGCCTTGCGTTTTTTTCTCGAAATTTCGACATTTTTTCGAAAATGCTCAAAAATGCTCAAAACGGTGAAAAACGGCATGCTGAGCAAGACTGTAATGCTATACCCTTGCGCTTTTGCCAGATTTCGTCATTTTTCGAAAATCTTCAAAATGATGAAAAAACGTAAGGCTATAGCCTTGCGTTTTTTTTCTCGAAATTTCGAATTTTTTTCGAAAATGCTCAAAAATGCTCAAAACGGTGAAAAACGGCATGCTGAGCAAGACTGTAATGCTATACCCTTGCGCTTTTGCCAGATTTCGTCATTTTTGGAAAATCTTCAAAATGATGAAAAAACGTAAGGCTATAGCCTTGCATTTTTTTTTCTCGAAATTTCGACATTTTTTCGAAAATGCTCAAAAATGCTCAAAACGGTGAAAAACGGCATGCTGAGCAAGACTGTAATGCTATACCCTTGCGCTTTTGCCAGATTTCGTCATTTTTCGAAAATCTTCAAAATGATGAAAAAACGTAAGGCTATAGCCTTGCGTTTTTTTTCCTCGAAATTTCGACATTTTTTCGAAAATGCTCAAAAATGCTCAAAACGGTGAAAAACGGCATGCTGAGCAAGACTGTAATGCTATATCCTTGCGCTTTTGCCAGATTTCGTCATTTTTCGAAAATCTTCAAAATGATGAAAAAACGTAAGGCTATAGCCTTGTGTTTTTTTTTTCTCAAAATTTGACATTTTTTTCGAAAATGCTCAAAAATGCTCAAACGGTGAAAAACGGCATGCTGAGCAAGACTGTAATGCTATACCCTTGCGCTTTTGCCAGATTTCGTCATTTTTGGAAAATCTTCAAAATGATGAAAAAACGTAAGGCTATAGCCTTGCATTTTTTTTTCTCGAAATTTCGACATTTTTTCGAAAATGCTCAAAAATGCTCAAAACGGTGAAAAACGGCATGCTGAGCAAGACTGTAATGCTATACCCTTGCGCTTTTGCCAGATTTCGTCATTTTTCGAAAATCTTCAAAATGATGAAAAAACGTAAGGCTATAGCCTTGTGGTTTTTTTTTTCTCAAAATTTCGACATTTTTTCGAAAATGCTCAAAAATGCTCAAAACGGTGAAAAACGGCATGCTGAGCAAGACTGTAATGCTATACCTTTGCGCTTTTGTGAGATTTCGTAATTTTTCGAAAATCTTCAAAACGATGAAAAAACGTAAGGCTATAGCCTTGCGTTTTTTTCTCGAAATTTCGACATTTTTTCGAAAATGCTCAAAAATGCTCAAAACGGTGAAAAACGGCATGCTGAGCAAGACTGTAATGCTATACCCTTGCGCTTTTGCCAGATTTCGTCATTTTTGGAAAATCTTCAAAATGATGAAAAAACGTAAGGCTATAGCCTTGCATTTTTTTTTCTCGAAATTTCGACATTTTTTCGAAAATGCTCAAAAATGCTCAAAACGGTGAAAAACGGCATGCTGAGCAAGACTGTAATGCTATACCCTTGCGCTTTTGCCAGATTTCGTCATTTTTCGAAAATCTTCAAAATGATGAAAAAACGTAAGGCTATAGCCTTGTTTTTTTTTCTCAAAATTTTGACATTTTTTCGAAAATGCTCAAAAATGCTCAAAACGGTGAAAAACGGCATGCTGAGCAAGACTGTAATGCTACACCTTTGCGCTTTTGTGAGATTTCGTCATTTTTCAAAAATCTTCAAAACGATGAAAAAACGTAAGGCTATAGCCTTGCGTTTTTTTCTCGAAATTTCGACATTTTTTCGAAAATGCTCAAAAATGCTCAAAACGGTGAAAAACGGCATGCTGAGCAAGACTGTAATGCTATACCCTTGCGCTTTTGCCAGATTTCGTCATTTTTCGAAAATCTTCAAAATGATGAAAAAAACGTAAGGCTATAGCCTTGCGTTTTTTTCTCGAAATTTCGAATTTTTTTCGAAAATGCTCAAAAATGCTCAAAACGGTGAAAAACGGCATGCTGAGCAAGACTGTAATGCTATACCCTTGCGCTTTTGCCAGATTTCGTCATTTTTGGAAAATCTTCAAAATGATGAAAAAACGTAAGGCTATAGCCTTGCATTTTTTTTTCTCGAAATTTCGACATTTTTTCGAAAATGCTCAAAAATGCTCAAAACGGTGAAAAACGGCATGCTGAGCAAGACTGTAATGCTATACCCTTGCGCTTTTGCCAGATTTCGTCATTTTTCGAAAATCTTCAAAATGATGAAAAAACGTAAGGCTATAGCCTTGCGTTTTTTTTCTCGAAATTTCGACATTTTTTGGAAAATGCTCAAAAATGCTCAAAACGGTGAAAAACGGCATGCTGAGCAAGACTGTAATGCTATACCCTTGCGCTTTTGCCAGATTTCGTCATTTTTCGAAAATCTTCAAAATGATGAAAAAACGTAAGGCTATAGCCTTGCGTTTTTTTTTTTCTCAAAATTTCGACATTTTTTTCGAAAATGCTCAAAAATGCTCAAAACGGTGAAAAACGGCATGCTGAGCAAGACTGTAATGCTATACCTTTGCGCTTTTGTGAGATTTCGTCATTTTTCAAAAATCTTCAAAATGATGAAAAAACGTAAGGCTATAGCCTTGCGTTTTTTTCTCGAAATTTCGACATTTTTTCGAAAATGCTCAAAAATGCTCAAAACGGTGAAAAACGGCATGCTGAGCAAGACTGTAATGCTATACCCTTGCGCTTTTGCCAGATTTCGTCATTTTTCGAAAATCTTCAAAATGATGAAAAAAAGTAAGGCTATAGCCTTGCGTTTTTTTCTCGAAATTTCGACATTTTTTCGAAAATGCTCAAAAATGCTCAAAACGGTGAAAAACGGCATGCTGAGCAAGACTGTAATGCTATAGTGCTTTTGCCAGATTTTGTCATTTTTCGAAAATCTTCAAAATGATGAAAAAACGTAAGGCTATAGCCTTGCGTTTTTTTCTCAAAATTTCGACATTTTTTCGAAAATGCTCAAAAATGCTCAAAACGGTGAAAAACGGCATGCTGAGCAAGACTGTAATGCTATACCCTTGCGCTTTTGCCAGATTTCGTCATTTTTGGAAAATCTTCAAAATGATGAAAAAACGTAAGGCTATAGCTTTGCGTTTTTTTTTCTCGAAATTTCGACATTTTTTCGAAAATGCTCAAAAATGCTCAAAACGGTGAAAAACGGCATGCTGAGCAAGACTGTAATGCTATACCCTTGCGCTTTTGCCAGATTTCGTCATTTTTCGAAAATCTTCAAAATGATGAAAAAACGTAAGGCTATAGCCTTGTGGTTTTTTTTTCTCAAAATTTCGACATTTTTTTCGAAAATGCTCAAAAATGCTCAAAACGGTGAAAAACGGCATGCTGAGCAAGACTGTAATGCTACCCTTTGCGCTTTTGCCAGATTTCGTCATTTTTCAAAAATCTTCAAAATGATGAAAAAACGTAAGGCTATAGCCTTGCGTTTTTTTTCTCGAAATTTCGACATTTTTTCGAAAATGCTCAAAAATGCTCAAAACGGTGAAAAACGGCATGCTGAGCAAGACTGTAATGCTATACCCTTGCGCTTTTGCCAGATTTCGTCATTTTTCGAAAATCTTCAAAATGATGAAAAAACGTAAGGCTATAGCCTTGCGTTTTTTTTCTCAAAATTTCGACATTTTTTCGAAAATGCTCAAAAATGCTCAAACGGTGAAAAACGGCATGCTGAGCAAGACTGTAATGCTATACCCTTGCGCTTTTGCCAGATTTCGTCATTTTTGGAAAATCTTCAAAATGATGAAAAAACGTAAGGCTATAGCCTTGCGTTTTTTTTCTCAAAATTTCGACATTTTTTCGAAAATGCTCAAAAATGCTCAAAACGGTGAAAAACGGCATGCTGAGCAAGACTGTAATGCTATACCCTTGCGCTTTTGCCAGATTTCGTCATTTTTCGAAAATCTTCAAAATGATGAAAAAACGTAAGGCTATAGCCTTGCGTTTTTTTCTCGAAATTTCGACATTTTTTCGAAAATGCTCAAAAATGCTCAAAACGGTGAAAAACGGCATGCTGAGCAAGACTGTAATGCTATACCCTTGCGCTTTTGCCAGATTTCGTCATTTTTCGAAAATCTTCAAAATGATGAAAAAACGTAAGGCTATAGCCTTGCGTTTTTTTCTCGAAATTTCGAATTTTTTTCGAAAATGCTCAAAAATGCTCAAAACGGTGAAAAACGGCATGCTGAGCAAGACTGTAATGCTATACCCTTGCGCTTTTGCCAGATTTCGTCATTTTTCGAAAATCTTCAAAATGATGAAAAAACGTAAGGCTATAGCCTTGCATTTTTTTTTCTCGAAATTTCGACATTTTTTCGAAAATGCTCAAAAATGCTCAAAACGGTGAAAAACGGCATGCTGAGCAAGACTGTAATGCTATACCCTTGCGCTTTTGCCAGATTTCGTCATTTTTCGAAAATCTTCAAAATGATGAAAAAACGTAAGGCTATAGCCTTGCGTTTTTTTTCCTCGAAATTTCGACATTTTTTCGAAAATGCTCAAAAATGCTCAAAACGGTGAAAAACGGCATGCTGAGCAAGACTGTAATGCTATATCCTTGCGCTTTTGCCAGATTTCGTCATTTTTCGAAAATCTTCAAAATGATGAAAAAACGTAAGGCTATAGCCTTGTGTTTTTTTTTTCTCAAAATTTTGACATTTTTTTCGAAAATGCTCAAAAATGCTCAAAACGGTGAAAAACGGCATGCTGAGCAAGACTGTAATGCTATACCCTTGCGCTTTTGCCAGATTTCGTCATTTTTCGAAAATCTTCAAAATGATGAAAAAACGTAAGGCTATAGCCTTGCGTTTTTTTTCTCAAAATTTCGACATTTTTTCGAAAATGCTCAAAAATGCTCAAAACGGTGAAAAACGGCATGCTGAGCAAGACTGTAATGCTATACCCTTGCGCTTTTGCCAGATTTCGTCATTTTTGGAAAATCTTCAAAATGATGAAAAAACGTAAGGCTATAGCCTTGCGTTTTTTTTTCTCAAAATTTCGACATTTTTTCGAAAATGCTCAAAAATGCTCAAAACGGTGAAAAACGGCATGCTGAGCAAGACTGTAATGCTATACCCTTGCGCTTTTGCCAGATTTCGTCATTTTTCAAAAATCTTCAAAACGATGAAAAAATGTAAGGCTATAGCCTTGCGTTTTTTTTCTCGAAATTTCGACATTTTTTCGAAAATGCTCAAAAATGCTCAAAACGGTGAAAAACGGCATGCTGAGCAAGACTGTAATGCTATACCCTTGCGCTTTTGCCAGATTTCGTCATTTTTCGAAAATCTTCAAAATGATGAAAAAACGTAAGGCTATAGCCTTGCGTTTTTTTCTCGAAATTTCGAATTTTTTTCGAAAATGCTCAAAAATGCTCAAAACGGTGAAAAACGGCATGCTGAGCAAGACTGTAATGCTATACCCTTGCGCTTTTGCCAGATTTCGTCATTTTTCGAAAATCTTCAAAATGATGAAAAAACGTAAGGCTATAGCCTTGCATTTTTTTTTCTCGAAATTTCGACATTTTTTCGAAAATGCTCAAAAATGCTCAAAACGGTGAAAAACGGCATGCTGAGCAAGACTGTAATTCTATACCCTTGCGCTTTTGCCAGATTTCGTCATTTTTCGAAAATCTTCAAAATGATGAAAAAACGTAAGGCTATAGCCTTGCGTTTTTTTTCCTCGAAATTTCGACATTTTTTCGAAAATGCTCAAAAATGCTCAAAACGGTGAAAAACGGCATGCTGAGCAAGACTGTAATGCTATACCCTTGCGCTTTTGCCAGATTTCGTCATTTTTCGAAAATCTTCAAAATGATGAAAAAACGTAAGGCTATAGCCTTGCGTTTTTTTTTTCTCAAAATTTTGACATTTTTTCGAAAATGCTCAAAAATGCTCAAACGGTGAAAAACGGCATGCTGAGCAAGACTGTAATGCTATACCCTTGCGCTTTTGCCAGATTTCGTCATTTTTGGAAAATCTTCAAAATGATGAAAAAACGTAAGGCTATAGCCTTGCATTTTTTTTTCTCGAAATTTCGACATTTTTTCGAAAATGCTCAAAAATGCTCAAAACGGTGAAAAACGGCATGCTGAGCAAGACTGTAATGCTATACCCTTGCGCTTTTGCCAGATTTCGTCATTTTTCGAAAATCTTCAAAATGATGAAAAAACGTAAGGCTATAGCCTTGCGTTTTTTTTTCTCAAATTTCGACATTTTTTTCGAAAATGCTCAAAAATGCTCAAAACGGTGAAAAACGGCATGCTGAGCAAGACTGTAATGCTATACCTTGCGCTTTTGCCAGATTTCGTCATTTTTCAAAAATCTTCAAAATGATGAAAAAACGTAAGGCTATAGCCTTGCGTTTTTTTCTCGAAATTTCGACATTTTTTCGAAAATGCTCAAAAATGCTCAAAACGGTGAAAAACGGCATGCTGAGCAAGACTGTAATGCTATACCCTTGCGCTTTTGCCAGATTTCGTCATTTTTCGAAAATCTTCAAAATGATGAAAAAACGTAAGGCTATAGCCTTGCGTTTTTTTTTCTCGAAATTTCGACATTTTTTCGAAAATGCTCAAAAATGCTCAAAACGGTGAAAAACGGCATGCTGAGCAAGACTGTAATGCTATACCCTTGCGCTTTTGCCAGATTTCGTCATTTTTCGAAAATCTTCAAAATGATGAAAAAACGTAAGGCTATAGCCTTGCGTTTTTTTTCTCGAAATTTCGACATTTTTTTCGAAAATGCTCAAAAATGCTCAAAACGGTGAAAAACGGCATGCTGAGCAAGACTGTAATGCTATACCCTTGCGCTTTTGCCAGATTTCGTCATTTTTCGAAAATCTTCAAAATGATGAAAAAACGTAAGGCTATAGCCTTGCGTTTTTTTTCTCGAAATTTCGACATTTTTTCGAAAATGCTCAAAAATGCTCAAAACGGTGAAAAACGGCATGCTGAGCAAGACTGTAATGCTATACCCTTGCGCTTTTGCCAGATTTCGTCATTTTTCGAAAATCTTCAAAATGATGAAAAAACGTAAGGCTATAGCCTTGCGTTTTTTTTCTCGAAATTTCGAATTTTTTTCGAAAATGCTCAAAAATGCTCAAAACGGTGAAAAACGGCATGCTGAGCAAGACTGTAATGCTATACCCTTGCGCTTTTGCCAGATTTCGTCATTTTTCGAAAATCTTCAAAATGATGAAAAAACGTAAGGCTATAGCCTTGCGTTTTTTTTCTCGAAATTTCGACATTTTTTCGAAAATGCTCAAAAATGCTCAAAACGGTGAAAAACGGCATGCTGAGCAAGACTGTAATGCTATACCCTTGCGCTTTTGCCAGATTTCGTCATTTTTCGAAAATCTTCAAAATGATGAAAAAACGTAAGGCTATAGCCTTGCGTTTTTTTTCTCGAAATTTCGACATTTTTTCGAAAATGCTCAAAAATGCTCAAAACGGTGAAAAACGGCATGCTGAGCAAGACTGTAATGCTATATCCTTGCGCTTTTGCCAGATTTCGTCATTTTTTCGAAAATCTTCAAAATGATGAAAAAACGTAAGGCTATAGCCTTGCGTTTTTTTTTTCTCGAAATTTCGACATTTTTTTCGAAAATGCTCAAAAATGCTCAAAACGGTGAAAAACGGCATGCTGAGCAAGACTGTAATGCTATACCCTTGCGCTTTTGCCAGATTTCGTCATTTTTCGAAAATCTTCAAAATGATGAAAAAACGTAAGGCTATAGCCTTGCGTTTTTTTTCTCGAAATTTCGACATTTTTTCGAAAATGCTCAAAAATGCTCAAAACGGTGAAAAACGGCATGCTGAGCAAGACTGTAATGCTATACCCTTGCGCTTTTGCCAGATTTCGTCATTTTTCGAAAATCTTCAAAATGATGAAAAAACGTAAGGCTATAGCCTTGCGTTTTTTTCTCGAAATTTCGACATTTTTTCGAAAATGCTCAAAAATGCTCAAAACGGTGAAAAACGGCATGCTGAGCAAGACTGTAATGCTATAGTTGCTTTTGCCAGATTTTGTCATTTTTCGAAAATCTTCAAAATGATGAAAAAACGTAAGGCTATAGCCTTGCGTTTTTTTCTCAAAATTTCGACATTTTTTCGAAAATGCTCAAAAATGCTCAAAACGGTGAAAAACGGCATGCTGAGCAAGACTGTAATGCGGGTGCTCGGCAAGTGTCTAGCCCGCTGCAGCTTGCCCTCGGAGCCGCAGCGTGTGTGGCGGTGCGCGTTGACCACGTCACCGCCACCACGTCACCGCCGCGCCTGCACTTAAACGCGGAAGCGCCGGGTGTCTCTCCTG
>CM076973.1:27290469-27292969 GCA_039105355.1 Benthosema pterotum | reverse complement strand
CAGCGTCCGCCGGAGCACACGGGTGCCGGCGGGGCCCTCGCCAGAGGCGGGCTTCGCGTTCCAATCGATCGGACGGGGTAAAGCTCCGGAGCTCGCCAGGGGGAGGGCGAGGCTCCCGAAGTCTTCCCCGGGCCGGGGTTCTGCTGCCCGGCCGGCTCACTTCCAGGCCAGGTCGGCCGCCCGACCTGGTTCCTATATCCGGGATGGGAAAAGTCTGCGATCGGTCTTGTGGGTGCCGGTGGAGAGGGGGGGAGAGGGGGGAGAGCCCAGGAGCTTTGGGCTTCCCCCCTCTTTCGCCTCTCCCCTCTCTCCTGGGCTCCGGCCACTCTGGCGCTGCGGGGCCCGAAGCTGGCTCTGGGGCCGGGCGCCGGCCGCCGGCCGCCCGGGGGGGCGGGCCGCGCGGGGGACGCGTGCCGGCCGCGCCGGGGAAGCCTCCCGGCTGCACCGGGGGCGCTCAGACACTTAGAAAAAATTTCGGATTTTTTCGGACCTCCAGGACTCGCACCCAGCGAGCAGGCACTCGCACCCAGCGAGCAGGCACTCTGCCCTGGGTAGAAACGGCGCGGCGCCTGGGTGCTCGGCGCGAGCTCTGGAGGTCCCAAAATTTTTTTTTTTTTTCCAGGCCCGGGGCGGCTCGGGGGGCCGCCCGGGGGTCGGCAAGGGCCGGAGGAGCGCTCTCCTACATACGGAATGGCCCAAGTCGGGGGCTTCTGGGGGTCCTTGGGCACAGAGGGGGGAAGAGGGAAGCAGAGCCCAGGAGCTCGGGGCTCCGGCCACTTTCACGTGGGGGAGAGCTGCACATGCGAAGCTCCAGGCTGCTCATGCGGAGAGGGGGAAACTCCACGTTTAAGCAGGCACCTCGGCCGGGCATGAGCCGGCCGCTCGCCCCCCCTGGGGGGGCTGGAGGTCAGGCGCCGCCTTGTGGCCAAACTGGGAACTGCGCCCCCGCACCAAATGGACCCCAGGGGCACTCTCTCCAACCCTACCCGCCAGAGGTGAACCTCTGGGGGCCATGCACCACTACCAGACTGCCGCCGCCCCAGAAGGGCGCCACCAGGCGGCCGCACGGGGTACTGCGCCCCGCACCAAATGGACCCCACAGGACCTCCGTCCAGGGGCAATTTCTCCAACCTATCCCCCAGAGGTGAACCTCTGGGGGCCATGCACCACTACCAGACTGCCGCCGCCCCAGAAGGGCGCCACCAGGCGGCCGCACGGGGTACTGCGCCCCGCACCAAATGGACCCCACAGGACCTCCGTCCAGGGGCAATTTCTCCAACCTAACCCCCAGAGGTGAACCTCTGGGGGCCATGCACCACTACCAGACTGCCGCCGCCCCAGAAGGGCGCCACCAGGCGGCCGCACGGGGTACTGCGCCCCGCACCAAATGGACCCCAGAGGACCTCCGTCCAGGGGCTCTTTCTCCAACCTAACCCCCAGAGGTGAACCTCTGGGGGCCATGCACCACTACCAGAACGCCGCCGCCCCCGAAGGGCGCCACCAGGCGGCCGCACGGGGTACTGCGCCCCGCACCAAATGGACCCCAGAGGACCTCCGTCCAGGGGCACTTTCTCCAACCCACCCCCCAGAGGACAGCCTCTGGGGGCCATGCACCACAACCACCAGGCCACCGCCCAGGCCCAGGGCCCACTGACCCGCCGGGCGGGGGCCCAGGCCCTGGGTCAGGCACCCTCCCGGCCGAGAGCCACCACCCGGCGCTCCGTTCGAACATGTGCACCCACCCTTAAGCACCCCTCTCGGGGCATCAAGAGTGATGTACCGCGCCGCAGGGACCGCACGCCCCTGGGCATACTGTAGGACTTTGAAACAATTCTGGCCGGGGCCCGCGCCCCTGGCCATACCGATGGACTTTGAAACAATCCTGGCCGGGGCCCGCGCCCCTGGCCATACCGATGGACTTTGAAACAATTCTGGCCGGGGCCCGCGCCCCTGGCCATACCGATGGACACTGCAACAACTCTGGCCGTCTGTCCAGGGTACTGCCGCCAGTACCAAGTGCACCAGACAGGGGCCTTCTCTCCAAACCAACCCCAGAGAGCATCCTCTGGGGGCCATGCACCACCCACCAGGCCCCGTCCAGGGGCATTCACTCTAACCCAACCCCCAGAGACCATGCCTCTGGGGGCCATGCACCACTGACAGGCCCCGTCCAGGGGCACTCTCTCCAACCTAACCCCCAGAGAGCATCCCTCTGGGGCCATGCACCACCCACCACCCCCCACCGCCGCCGGCCGAGCGTACTGCTGCCATCGTTTGATATCGGCCGCGGTGGCCAAGTGTCACCGCGCCGGAACTTTACTTACTTATTATGGGCTACCGCGTGGGCGTGCACGACGGTAGAGCAGTTATACCGTGTCCCGCTTAAGGCGGGTAAGCTTTGGAATTCACTCGGACCCATGTTTACAGAATTTGGGTATGCCCCGGCCGGGAGTCGAACCCGGGCAGCCGAGTTCAAAGGCAGACACTCTAATCATGAGGC
>CM076973.1:27271581-27277469 GCA_039105355.1 Benthosema pterotum | reverse complement strand
AAAACGTAAGGCTATAGCTTGCGTTTTTTTTCTCAAAATTTCGCCATTTTTGAAAATGCTCAAAAATGCTCAAAACGGTGAAAAAACGGCATGCTGAGCAAGACTGTAATGCTATCCCTTGCGCTTTTGCCAGATTTCGTCATTTTGGAACTTCTTCAAATGATTGAAAAAAACGTAAGGTATAGCCTTTGGGTTTTTTTTTTCTCAAAATTTTGACATTTTTTTCGAAAATGCTCAAAAATGCTCAAAACGGTGAAAAAAGGCATGCTGAGCAAGACTGTAATGCTACACCTTTGCGTTTTGTGAGATTTCGTAATTTTTCAAAATCTTCAAAACGATGTAAAAAATGTGAGGCTATAGCCTTGCGTTTTTTCTCGAAATTTCGAATTTTTTCGAAAATGCTCAAAATGCTCAAAACGGTGAAAAAACGGCATGTGAGCAAGACTGTACTGCTATAACCTTGCGCTTTTGCCAGATTTCGTCATTTTTCGAAAATCTTCAAAATGATGAAAAAACGTAAGGCTATAGCTTGCGTTTTTTTTTTTTCTCGAAATTTCGAATTTTCGAAAATGCTCAAAAAGCTCAAAACGGTTGAAAAACGGCATGCTGAGCAAGACTGTAATGTCTATACCCTTGCGCTTTTGCCAGATTTCGTCATTTTTGGAAAATCTTCAAATGAAAAAAACGTAAGGCTATAGCCTTGCGTTTTTTTTTCTCGAAATTTCGACATTTTTTCGAAAATGCTCAAAAATGCTCAAACGGTTGAAAAACGGCATGCTGAGCAAGACTGTAATTCTATACCCTTGCGCTTTTTTTTGCCAGATTTCGTCATTTTTCGAAAATGTTCAAAATGATGAAAAAACGTAAGGCTATAGCCTTGCGGTTTTTTTTCCTCGAAATTTCGACATTTTTCGAAAATGCTCAAAACAAAACAAAAAAAAAATGCTCAAAACGGTGAAAAAAACGGCATGCTGAGCAAGACTGTAATGCTATACCTTGCGCTTTTTGCCAGATTTCGTCATTTTTTTCGAAAATCTTCAAAATGATGAAAAACGTAAGGCTATAGCTTGTGTTTTTTTTTTTTCTCAAAATTTTGACATTTTTTTCGAAAAATGCTCAAAAATGCTCAAAACGGTGATTGAAAAAACGGCATGCTGAGCAAGATGTAATGCTATACCCTTGCGCTTTTTGCCAGATTTCGTCATTTTTGGAAATCTTCAAAATGATGACAAAAACGTAAGGCTTTAGCTTGCATTTTTTTTTCTCGAAATTTCGACATTTTTTCGAAAATGCTCAAAAATGCTCAAAACGGTGAAAAACGGATGCTGAGCAAGACTGTAATTCTATACCCTGCGCTTTTGCCAGATTCGTCATTTTTCGAAAATGTTCAAAATGATGAAAAAAACGTAAGGCTATAGCCTTGATGGGTTTTTTTTTTCTCAACATTTGACATTTTTCCGAAAATGCTCAAAAATGCTCAAACGGTGAAAAAAGGCATGCTGAGCAAGACTGTAATGCTATACCTTTGCGCTTTTGCCAGATTTCGTAATTTTTCGAAAATCTTCAAAATCGATGAAAAAACGTAAGGCTATAGCCTTGCGTTTTTTTCTCGAAAATTTCGACATTTTTTTCGAAAATGCTCAAAAATGCTCAAACGGTGAAAAAACGGCATGCTGAGCAAGACTGTAATGCTATACCTTGCGCTTTTGCCAGATTTCGTCATTTTTGGAAAATCTTCGAAATGATGAAAAACGATTTGTAAGGCTATAGCCTTGCATTTTTTTTTCTCGAAATTTCGACATTTTTTCGAAAATGCTCAAAAATGCTCAAAACGGTGAAAAAACGGCATGCTGAGCAAGACTGTAATTCTATACCCTTGCGCTTTTGCCAGATTTCGTCATTTTTCGCAAATCTTCAAAATGATGAAAAAACGTAAGGCTATAGCCTTTGGGTTTTTTTTTCTCAAAATTTTGACATTTTTTCCGAAAAATGCTCAAAAATGCTCAAAACGTGAAAAACGGCATGCTGAGCAAGACTGTAATGCTATACCTTTGCGCTTTTGTGAGATTTCGTAATTTTTTCAAAAATCTTCAAAAGATGAAAAAACGTGAGGCTATATAGCTTGCGTTTTTTTCTCGAAATTTCGACATTTTTTCGAAAATGTTCAAAAATGCTCAAAACGGTGAAAAAAACGGCATGCTGAGCAAGGATGTAATGCTATACCCTTGCGCTTTTGCCAGATTTCGTCTTTTTTCGAAAATCTTCAAAATGATGAAAAAAACGTAAGGCTATGCCTTGGTTTTTTTTCTCGAAATTTCGACATTTTTTCGAAAATGCTCACAAAATGCTCAAAACGGTGAAAAACCGGCATGCTGAGCAAGACTGTAATGCTATACCCTTGCGCTTTTGCCAGATTTCGTCATTTTTGAAAATCTTCAAAATGATGAAAAAACGTAAGGTATAGCCTTGCATTTTTTTTCTCGAAATTTCGACCATTTTTTCGAAAATGCTCAAAAATGCTCAAAACGGTGAAAAACGGCATGTTGAGCAAGACTGTAATGCTATACCCTTGCGCTTTTGCCAGATTTCGTCATTTTTCGAAAATCTTCAAAATGATGAAAAAACGTAAGGCTATAGCCTTGCGTTTTTTTCCTCGAAATTTCGACATTTTTTTGAGAAAATGCTCAAAAATGTCAAAACGGTGAAAAACGGCATGCTGAGCAAGACTGTAATGCTATATCCTTGCGCTTTTGCCAGATTTCGTCATTTTTCGAAAATCTTCATGATGAAAAAAACGTAAGGCTATAGCTTGTGTTTTGTTTTTTTCTCAAAATTTCGACATTTTTTCCGAAAATGCTCAAAAAAATGCTCAAAACGTGTGAAAAACAAAACGCATGCTGAGCAAGACGTAATGCTACACCCTTGCGCTTTTGTAGATTTCGTCATTTTTCAAAATCTTCAAAACGATGAAAAAATGTAAGGCTATAGCCTTGCGTTTTTTTCTCGAAATTTCGACATTTTTTTCGAAAATGCTCAAAAATGCTCAAAACGGTGAAAAAACGGCATAATGAGCAAGACTGTAATGCTATACCCTTGCTATTTTGCCAGATTTCGTCATTTTTCGAAAATCTTCAAAATGATGAAAAAACGTAAGGCTATAGCCTTGCGTTTTTTTTCTCGAAATTTCGACATTTTTTCGAAAATGCTCAAAAATGCTCAAAACGGTGAAAAACGGCATGCTGAGCAAGATTTAATGCTATAGTGCTTTTGCCAGATTTTGTCATTTTTCGAAAATCTTCAAAATGATGAAAAAACGTAAGGCTATAGCCTTGCGTTTTTTTTTCTCAAAATTTCGACATTTTTTCGAAAATGCTCAAAAATGCTCAAAACGGTGAAAAACGGCATGCTGAGCAAGACTGTAATGCGGGTGCTCGGCAAGTGTCTAGCCCGCTGCAGCTTGCCCTCGGAGCCGCAGCGTGTGTGGCGGTGCGCGTTGACCACGTCACCGCCACCACGTCACCGCCGCGCCTGCACTTAAACGCGGAAGCGCCGGGTGTCTTCCTGTTTGTTTACTATGCTACCTGACGATCACGATGTTATCACCAGCGAAGCGCAGGTCCAGCACCGCCGCCTACGCGACCAACCACACGCAAAGGTGGGTTTGAGTTTGACTTACGCTAGCCTAACTTTACTTATAGTTTGGTTATTCGGTCTCGCTTATATGTTTATGTTTTACGTCCCACAGCAGCACGGAGAGGGGGGACGACTCTTAGCTCACAATATAGCCTCACTCCTGGAGGATTTTCGGGCAGATCTGCTGCCGTCCAGGCCCACCCAACAGAGGGTACGGAACATGTCTCAAAGGGTGACACATGTCCGGGCCTTCCTTGATTCATGTGCCGTTCGGAGCCACCCACGCCGGCCGCGGGTATTCAATGCATCACCCACCGCGGCCGTTTCTCAACTTCTTTAAAGTCATTAATTCGCGCTGGGCTCCGACCACCGTTCTCAACTACATCTCCGACCTGAGGAGATTCATGAACTATCTCAAAGAGCGGGGGCCGGCGTGCGCGATACCCTCCGCGCCGGATCTGGACCGGCTTCTCGGTGGCTCCGGATGGAGCGTGAGGGGCTCGCCGACGCCGTCGCACAACACAGGAACCGAACCCTGGACCGAAAATCCGAACTTACGATGACCCCGGCAGAGCTGCAACAATTACTCGCCGAGGCCAAACGGCATATCCCAGCCGCACTAGATCTGCTGGAAGAAGACCCTGGCTGCCTGACAACTGTTCACTGTGCCACAGGTCTCCTCGCCACCTATCTCGCCACAGTGAGCGGCTTGCGGCGCGGGTGCTTCGTATACATGCGGGACACGGATGTGTCCTCCGCGTCCAAGCGAGCCCCGGCCGCTATGTCATTCGCTTAGAGCACCACAAGACCCGCAGAACCTACGGAGCCGCGAGGCTTGTGCTCACAGATACTGAGTATACATGGCTACGCCGCTTCCTGCAACAGCGGCGGTACATGGCGGCTACGCCCGACAGATGGAGCGTTCTTCTTCAGCTCAACCGGGCGCGCGTTCGAGAAGATGGGGACCCACGTTAAGGCGCAGGTACTCAAGCTTCTGAACCGCCCCGGTACTACATTGACCCACATCAGAAGTGCCGTCGCCACAGCCGCCGATCGGACCTTGAGCCAGGAGGAACAGACAGATGTCAGCAAATCAATGGACATTCACTCGCAACACGGAACCGGTTCTATGTCGCCGAAGGACCAACCAAGAGGCTATCGCCACCAGGCATCTGATCGACCGGGCGGTCATGGGAAACAGCCAGCCGGCTTCCGCATCGTCCAGCGCGCGCCGGCTAAGAGTATCGCTCCGGCGCCTGGAGGTGAGCCCCAAATGAGTCACTGTATTCCAATGTGTTCTGTCTCCGAGTGCTTGAGTCACTCGCGTTTCTTTACTCTCTCCCGCAGAAGCTGAGCTCAGGGCCTGGGGGAGCCCAGAGCCAGCACCGCAGAGCGCTCCGGCTACCAAGAGACCCCCGCGGACGCCCGCGGAAGCAGAAGGCGATAGCTGATTGACACTTGCCCTCATTCAAACTGATTAATAAAGATTATATGTAATATGAGCGATGTTCTCTCGCACTTATTTCACAATAAATACAGCCGGTATAGGGGGTTTGGGGCCGGGCTGGAACTACCACCAGCACCGCCCATATCAAGCACTGCCACTAGGCCCCGTCCAGGGGCACTTTCTCCAACCACACCCCAGAGGTGAACCTTGGGGCCATGCACCACTTCCAGAGCGCCGCCGACCCCGAAGGGCGCCACCAGGCCGGGGAAAAGCACAGGTCGCCCCGGCCTCCAAGACTACTGCTACTACCGGAATGGGAAAAGTCTGCGATCGGTCTTGTGGGTTTCGGTAGAGTAGAGGGGGGGAGAGGGGGAGAGCCCAGGGACCCCGGGCTTCCCCCCTTTTTTCATTTTACCCTCTCTCCTGGGCTCCCTCCACTTTGCGCATGTGCAGCCTGGAAGTGTCTACCTCCAGCGCCGGGGGCAGAGAGGGGGAGAGCCAGGTGTAAGCCGGCACCTTGGCCGGGTATGAGGCAGCCGCCCGCCCCCCGGGGGGGCTGGAGGTCAGGCGCCGCCTTGTGGACAAACTGGGAACTGCGCCCCGCACCAATGGACCCAGAGGACCTCCGTCCAGGGGCACTTTTCTCTCCAACCTATCCCCCAGAGGTGAACCTCTGGGGGCCATGCACCACAACCACCAGGCCACCAGGCCCAGGCCCAGGGCCGCGCCCTGGGCACTGACCCGCCGGGCGGGGGCCCAGGCCCGGGGGGTCAGGCACCCACCCGGCTGAAGACCACCACCCGACGCA
>CM076973.1:27261581-27264081 GCA_039105355.1 Benthosema pterotum | reverse complement strand
CGCCGGGGCGTTCCGTGGAGGACCGCTTGGACAGACGGGGCTACTCGGTCTCGCTAGGCCGGGGTCGGCCGCGGGGAGGCCCGAAGAGCTGGCTCTCCGGGCGCAGGTTCCGCCGCGCCTGGTCGGGCCCGCAGGCGGCGAGCAGCGTCCGCCGGAGCACAGAGTGCCGGCGGGGCCCTCGCCAGAGGCGGGCTTCGCGTTCCAATCGATCTGACGGGGAAAAGCTCCAGAGCTCGCCAGGGGCGAGGCGCCTGAGTCTTCCCCAGGCCGGGGTTCTGCTGCCCGGCCGGCTCACTTCCAGGCCAGGTCGGCCGCCCGACCTGGTTCCTATATCCGGGATGGGAAAAGTCTGCGATCGGTCTTGTGGGTGCCGGTGGAGAGGGGGGGAGAGGGGGGAAGCCCAGGAGCTTTGGGCTTCCCCCCTCTTTCGCCTCTCCCCTCTCTCTGGGCTCCGGCCACTCTGGCGCTGCGGGGCCGAAGCTGGCTCTGGGGGCGGGCGCGGCCGCCGGCCGCCCGGGGGGGGGCGGGCCGCGCGGGGGACGCGTGCCGGCCGCGCCGGGGAAGCCTCCGGCTGCACCGGGGGCGCTCAGACACTTAGAAAAAATTTCGGATTTTTTCGGACCTCCAGGACTCGCACCAGCGAGCAGGCACTCGCACCCAGCGAGCAGGCACTCTGCCCTGGGTAGAAACGGCGCGGCGCCTGGGTGCTCGGCGCGAGCTCTGGAGGTCCCAAAATTTTTTTTTTTTTCCAGGCCCGGGGCGGCTCGGGGGGGCCGCCGGGGGTCGGCAAGGGCCGGAGGAGCGCTCTCCTACATACGGAATGGCCCAAGTCGGGGGCTTCTGGGGGTCCTTGGGCACAGAGGGGGGAAGAGGGAAGCAGAGCCCAGGAGCTCGGGGCTCCGGCCACTTTCACGTGGGGGAGAGCTGCACATGCGAAGCTCCAGGCTGCTCATGCGGAGAGGGGGAAACTCCACGTTTAAGCAGGCACCTCGGCCGGGCATGAGCCGGCCGCTCGCCCCCCCTGGGGGGGCTGGAGGTCAGGCGCCGCCTTGTGGCCAAACTGGGAACTGCGCCCCCGCACCAAATGGACCCCAGGGGCACTCTCTCCAACCCTACCCGCCAGAGGTGAACCTCTGGGGGCCATGCACCACTACCAGACTGCCGCCGCCCCAGAAGGGCGCCACCAGGCGGCCGCACGGGGTACTGCGCCCCGCACCAAATGGACCCCACAGGACCTCCGTCCAGGGGCAATTTCTCCAACCTATCCCCCAGAGGTGAACCCTGGGGGCCATGCACCACTACCAGACTGCCGCCGCCCCGAAGGGCGCCACCAGGCGGCCGCACGGGGTACTGCGCCCCGCACCAAATGGACCCCACAGGACCTCCGTCCAGGGGCAATTTCTCCAACCTAACCCCCAGAGGTGAACCTCTGGGGGCCATGCACCACACCAGACTGCCGCCGCCCCAGAAGGGCGCCACCAGGCGGCCGCACGGGGTACTGCGCCCCGCACCAAATGGACCCCAGAGGACCTCCGTCCAGGGGCTCTTTCTCCAACCTAACCCCCAGAGGTGAACCTCTGGGGGCCATGCACCACTACCAGAACGCCGCCGCCCCCGAAGGGCGCCACCAGGCGGCCGCACGGGGTACTGCGCCCCGCACCAAATGGACCCCAGAGGACCTCCGTCCAGGGGCACTTTCTCCAACCCACCCCCAGAGGACAGCTCTGGGGGCCATGCACCACAACCACCAGGCCACCGCCCAGGCCCAGGGCCCACTGACCCGCGGGCGGGGGGCCCAGGCCCTGGGTCAGGCACCCTCCCGGCCGAGAGCACCACCGGCGCTCCGTTCGAACATGTGCACCCACCCTTAAGCACCCCTCTCGGGGCATCAAGAGTGATGTACCGCGCCGCAGGGACCGCACGCCCCTGGGCATACTGTAGGACTTTGAAACAATTCTGGCCGGGGCGCGCCCCTGGCCATACCGATGGACTTTGAAACAATCCTGGCCGGGGCCCGCGCCCCTGGCCATACCGATGGACTTTGAAACAATTCTGGCCGGGGCCCGCGCCCCTGGCCATACCGATGGACACTGCAACAACTCTGGCCGTCTGTCCAGGGTACTGCCGCCAGTACCAAGTGCACCAGACAGGGGCCTTCTCTCCAAACCAACCCCCAGAGAGCATCCCTCTGGGGGCCATGCACCACCCACCAGGCCCGTCCAGGGGCATTCACTCTAACCCAACCCCCAGAGACCATGCCTCTGGGGGCCATGCACCACTGACAGGCCCCGTCCAGGGGCACTCTCTCCAACCTAACCCCCAGAGAGCATCCCTCTGGGGGCCATGCACCACCCACCACCCCCCACCGCCGCCGGCCGAGCGTACTGCTGCCATCGTTTGATATCGGCCGCGGTGGCCAAGTGTCACCGCGCCGGAACTTTACTTACTTATTATGGGCTACCGCGTGGGCGTGCACGACGGTAGAGCAGTTATACCGTGT
>CM076973.1:27129081-27249081 GCA_039105355.1 Benthosema pterotum | reverse complement strand
AACCCCCAGAGACCATGCCTCTGGGGGCCATGCACCACTGACAGGCCCCGTCCAGGGGCACTCTCTCCAACCTAACCCCCAGAGAGCATCCCTCTGGGGGCCATGCACCACCCACCACCCCCCACCGCCGCCGGCCGAGCGTACTGCTGCCATCGTTTGATATCGGCCGCGGTGGCCAAGTGTCACCGCGCCGGAACTTTACTTACTTATTATGGGCTACCGCGTGGGCGTGCACGACGGTAGAGCAGTTATACCGTGTCCCGCTTAAGGCGGGTAAGCTTTGGAATTCACTCGGACCCATGTTTACAGAATTTGGGTATGCCCCGGCCGGGAGTCGAACCCGGGCAGCCGAGTTCAAAGGCAGACACTCTAATCATGAGGCCACTCGGCTGGATACCGTGCAGCTTTCGCCGGGCAACTCCCTCCACCCCAACCCCCCTCTGGGAGTTGGAGGCCATGCACCACCAACAAACGACGTCACCCGCATGCGCCGCGCGTGTAATGCTATACCCTTGCGCTTTTGCCAGATTTCGTCATTTTTGGAAAATCTTCAAAATGATGAAAAAACGTAAGGCTATAGCCTTGCATTTTTTTTTTCTCGAAATTTCGACATTTTTTCGAAAATGCTCAAAAATGCTCAAAACGGTGAAAAACGGCATGCTGAGCAAGACTGTAATTCTATACCCTTGCGCTTTTGCCAGATTTCGTCATTTTTCGAAAATGTTCAAAATGATGAAAAAACGTAAGGCTATAGCCTTGTGGGTTTTTTTTCTCAAAATTTCGACATTTTTTTCCGAAAATGCTCAAAAATGCTCAAAACGGTGAAAAACGGCATGCTGAGCAAGACTGTAATGCTACACCTTTGCGCTTTTGTGAGATTTCGTCATTTTTCAAAAATCTTCAAAACGATGAAAAAACGTAAGGCTATAGCCTTGCGTTTTTTTTCTCAAAATTTCGCCATTTTTTCGAAAATGCTCAAAAATGCTACAAACGGTGAAAAACGGCATGCTGAGCAAGACTGTAATGCTATACCCTTGCGCTTTTGCCAGATTTCGTCATTTTTCGAAAATCTTCAAAATGATGAAAAAACGTAAGGCTATAGCCTTGCGTTTTTTTTCTCAAAATTTCGCCATTTTTTCGAAAATGCTCAAAAATGCTACAAACGGTGAAAAACGGCATGCTGAGCAAGACTGTAATGCTATACCCTTGCGCTTTTGCCAGATTTCGTCATTTTTGGAAAATCTTCAAAATGATGAAAAAACGTAAGGCTATAGCCTTGTGGGTTTTTTTTTTCTCAAAATTTTGACATTTTTTTCCGAAAATGCTCAAAAATGCTCAAAACGGTGAAAAACGGCATGCTGAGCAAGACTGTAATGCTACACCTTTGCGCTTTTGTGAGATTTCGTAATTTTTCAAAAATCTTCAAAACGATGAAAAAATGTAAGGCTATAGCCTTGCGTTTTTTTCTCGAAATTTCGACATTTTTTCGAAAATGCTCAAAAATGCTCAAAACGGTGAAAAACGGCATGCTGAGCAAGACTGTAATGCTATACCCTTGCGTTTTTGCCAGATTTCGTCATTTTTCGAAAATCTTCAAAATGATGAAAAAACGTAAGGCTATAGCCTTGCGTTTTTTTTCTCGAAATTTCGATTTTTTTTCGAAAATGCTCAAAAATGCTCAAAACGGTGAAAAACGGCATGCTGAGCAAGACTGTAATGCTATACCCTTGCGCTTTTGCCAGATTTCGTCATTTTTGGAAAATCTTCAAAATGATGAAAAAACGTAAGGCTATAGCCTTGCATTTTTTTTCTCGAAATTTCGACATTTTTTCGAAAATGCTCAAAAATGCTCAAAACGGTGAAAAACGGCATGCTGAGCAAGACTGTAATTCTATACCCTTGCGCTTTTGCCAGATTTCGTCATTTTTCGAAAATGTTCAAAATGATGAAAAAACGTAAGGCTATAGCCTTGCGGTTTTTTTCCTCGAAATTTCGACATTTTTTCGAAAATGCTCAAAAATGCTCAAAACGGTGAAAAACGGCATGCTGAGCAAGACTGTAATGCTATATCCTTGCGCTTTTGCCAGATTTCGTCATTTTTCGAAAATCTTCAAAATGATGAAAAAACGTAAGGCTATAGCCTTGTGTTTTTTTTTTTCTCAAAATTTTGACATTTTTTTCCGAAAATGCTCAAAAATGCTACAAACGGTGAAAAACGGCATGCTGAGCAAGACTGTAATGCTATACCCTTGCGCTTTTGCCAGATTTCGTCATTTTTGGAAAATCTTCAAAATGATGAAAAAACGTAAGGCTATAGCCTTGCATTTTTTTTTCTCGAAATTTCGACATTTTTTCGAAAATGCTCAAAAATGCTCAAAACGGTGAAAAACGGCATGCTGAGCAAGACTGTAATTCTATACCCTTGCGCTTTTGCCAGATTTCGTCATTTTTCGAAAATGTTCAAAATGATGAAAAAACGTAAGGCTATAGCCTTGCGTTTTTTTCTCAAAATTTCGCCATTTTTTCGAAAATGCTCAAAAATGCTACAAACGGTGAAAAACGGCATGCTGAGCAAAACTGTAATGCTATACCCTTGCGCTTTTGCCAGATTTCATCATTTTTGGAAAATCTTCAAAATGATGAAAAAACGTAAGGCAATAGCCTTGCATTTTTTTTCTCGAAATTTCGACATTTTTTCGAAAATGCTCAAAAATGCTCAAAATGGTGAAAAACGGCATGCTTAGCAAGACTGTAATTCTATACCCTTGCGCTTTTGCCAGATTTCGTCATTTTTTGAAAATGTTCAAAATGATGAAAAAAACGTAAGGCTATAGCCTTGCGTTTTTTTTCTTGAAATTTCGACATTTTTTCGAAAATGCTCAAAAATGCTCAAAACAGTGAAAACGGCATGCTGAGCAAGACTGTAATGCTATACCCTTGTGCTTTTGCCAGATTTCGTCATTTTTCGAAAATCTTCAAAATGATGAAAAAACGTAAGGCTATAGCCTTCCGTTTTTTTTCTCGAAATTTCAACATTTTTTCGAAAATGCTCAAAAATGCTCAAAACGGTGAAAAACGGCATGTTGAGCAAGACTGTAATGCTATACCCTTGCGCTTTTGTGAGATTTCGTCATTTTTCAAAAATCTTCAAAACGATGAAAAAACGTAAGGCTATAGCCTTGCGTTTTTTTCTCGAAATTTCGACATTTTTTCGAAAATGCTCAAAAATGCTCAAAACGGTGAAAAACGGCATGCTGAGCAAGACTGTAATGCTATACCCTTGCGCTTTTGCCAGATTTCGTCATTTTTCGAAAATCTTCAAAATGATGAAAAAACGTAAGGCTATAGCCTTGCGTTTTTTTCTCGAAATTTCGACATTTTTTCGAAAATGCTCAAAAATGCTCAAAACGGTGAAAAACGGCATGCTGAGCAAGACTGTAATGCTATACCCTTGCGCTTTTGCCAGATTTCGTCATTTTTTCGAAAATCTTCAAAATGATGAAAAAACGTAAGGCTATAGCCTTGCGTTTTTTTTCTCGAAATTTCGCCATTTTTTCGAAAATGCTCAAAAATGCTCAAAACGGTGAAAAACGGCATGCTGAGCAAGACTGTAATTCTATACCCTTGCGCTTTTGCCAGATTTCGTCATTTTTCGAAAATGTTCAAAATGATGAAAAAACGTAAGGCTATAGCCTTGCGTTTTTTTCTTGAAATTTCGACATTTTTTTGAAAATGCTCAAAAATGCTCAAAACAGTGAAAACGGCATGCTGAGCAAGACTGTAATGCTATACCCTTGTGCTTTTGCCAGATTTCGTCATTTTTCGAAAATCTTCAAAATGATGAAAAAACGTAAGGCTATAGCCTTCCGTTTTTTTCTCGAAATTTCAACATTTTTTCGAAAATGCTCAAAAATGCTTTAAAACGGTGAAAAACGGCATGTTGAGCAAGACTGTAATGCTATACCCTTGTGCTTTTGCCAGATTTCGTCATTTTTCGAAAATCTTCAAAATGATGAAAAAACGTAAGGCTATAGCCTTGCGTTTTTTTCTCGAAATTTCGTCATTTTTTCGAAAATGCTCAAAAATGCTCAAAACGGCGAAAAACGGCATGCTGAGCAAGACTGTAATGCTATACCCTTGCGCTTTTGCCAGATTTCGTCATCTTCAAAATGATGAAAAAACGTAAGGCTATAGCCTTGCGTTTTTTTTCTCGAAATTTCACCATTTTTTCGAAAATGCTCAAAAATGCTCAAAATGGTGAAAAACGGCATGCTGAGCAAGACTGTAATGCTATATCCTTTCGTTTTTGCCAGATTTTGTCATTTTTCCTAAATCTTCAAAATGATGAAAAAACGTAAGGCTATAGCCTTGCGTTTTTTTTTCTCAAAATTTCTGACATTTTTTTTCCGAAAATGCTCAAAAATGCTCAAAACGGTGAAAAACGGCATGCTGAGCAAGACTGTAATGCTATACCCTTGCGCTTTTGTGAGATTTCGTCATTTTTCGAAAATCTTCAAAATGATGAAAAAACGTAAGGCTATAGCCTTGCGTTTTTTTTCTCAAAATTTCAACATTTTTTCGAAAATGCTCAAAAATGCTCAAAACGGTGAAAAACGGCATGCTGAGCAAGACTGTAATGCTATACCATGAAAAAACGTAAGGCTATATAGCAATTCCGACATTTTTTGAAAACCCTCAAAAATCCTCAAAACGAAGACCATAAGGCTATAGCCTTTCTTTTTTGCCAAGTTTCGTCATTTTTCGAAAATCTTCAAAAATCATCAAAACTATGAAAAAACGTAAGGCTATAGCCTTACCATTTTTTCGAAATTTCACCATTTTTTGAAAACTCTCAAAAAATCATCAAAACTATGAAAAAACGTAAGGCTATAGCCTTACCATTTTTTCGAAATTTCACCATTTTTTGAAAACTCTCAAAAATCCTCAAAACGATGAAAAACAGCATGCTGTTGAAGACCATAAGGTTATAGCCTTTCGTTTTTGCCAGGTTTCGTCAAACCCTAAGGCTACAGCCTTAGGGTTTTTTCGAAATTTCAACATTTTTTGAAAACCCTCAAAAATCCTCAAAACGATGAAAAACGGAATGCTGCGCAAGACCGTACGGCAATAGCCTTGCACTTTTGCCACGTTTATCATTTTTCGAGAATCATCAAAACGATGAAAAACCATAAGGCTATAGCCTGACCGTTTTTTTTTTCTCGAAATTGACATTTTTTAAAAAACCCTCTAAAATCCTCAAAATGATGAAAAACGGCATGCTGCTCAAGACCGTAAGGCTATAGCCTTGCGTTTTTGCCAGGTTTCATCATTTTTTGAAAATGTTTAAAAATCATCAAAACGATGAAAAACTGTAAGCCTATAGTTTCACAGTTTTTTCGATTTTTTTTTGAAAACCCTCAAAATCCTCAAAAAGACGAAAAACAGCATGCTCTGCAAGACCTTAAGGCCAGAGCCTTGCGTTTTTTCAAAATTTCGACATTTTTCGAAAATCCTCAAAAATCCACAAAACGATGAAAAACGATAAGGCTATTGCCCTGCGTTTTTTCAAAATTTCAACATTTTTGGAAAATCCTCAAAAATCCTCAAGCCTGTTGTTTTTGCCATTTTTTGTCATTTTTTGAAAATCGTCAAAAACGACCAAAAATGACATAGCCTACTCTGTCATTTTTTTGCAATTGACATTTTTCAAAAATCCTCAAAAATCCTCAAAACGATGAAAAACGGCATGCTGTGCAAGACCGTATACTATAGCCTGTTGTTTTTGCCAGGTTTCATCATCTTTTGAAAATCGTTGAGAATGACGAAAATCGATGTACTATACTATGTCGTTTTTTTTTTTTGTTTTTTTTCCGAAATTTCAACATTTTCCGAAAATCCTCAAAACAATGAAAATGGCATGCTGTGCAAGACAGTGTACTATAGCCTATCGTTTTTGCCAGGTTACGTCATTTTTTGAAAATCATTGAAAATGGCGAAAAACGGCATACTATACTATGTTGTTTTTCTTTCTAAATTTCTTTTTTTTTTCAAAAATCCTCAAAAGGGTGAAAAACGGCATGCTGTGCAAGACCCTGTACTATAGCCTGTCGTTTTTGCCAGGTTTCGTCTTTTTTTTGAAAATCGTCAAAAACGACGAAAAACGACATACTCTTGTCTTTTTCTTTTTTTTTTTTTGAAGTTTCAACATTTTTCAAAAATCCTAAAAAATCCTCAAAGATTAAAATTAATCGATTTTGCCATTTTTTGGAAATCCTCAAAAATGATGAAAAAACAGCATAACCCCACCCGGTTTATTGTGTGGAAACCACAGGTAGGACAGGACTTCCAGTGATGGGATTGATTTTCAGTACCCAACACCGGATTTGAACCAAGTGGTGATTCCTGTTATAACAACCGCTATCTATCTTGCACCAATCACCATTCGTGCAAGATACCTTGACGGTAGACCGCTGCAGCACTGGTACCAACAGACACTGCTTTTTTGTTTTGTTCTTCTGGAAATGGGTCTTGAAAGTAAAGTTGTGAGAAGGGATTGAACCCACATCTGCCAATCACATAGCCGTTGACCTAACACACCGAGCCACCCGCACCAGCTGACAAACATTCCTATTTTTAATTGTCCTTCTGAACATGGGCCTTGAGAATTAAGTCCTGAATGGGGTTTGAACCTAGTCTCCCAGTGACTGTCACATGAAAAGATTTAGGAACCACTGCACCATACACGATCATAGGTTGTTCGTTTTTGTTACCTTTCAATTGAAATATTCCAGCATTGATCTATAGGACTGGATCATGTCGTTGCTGAAAGAATGATTAGTTTTACTGTTGAAGTGTTGATCTTTCTGATTACATTGATCAATCATCATTATTCATTATTAATCAATCATTAAGTACCACATTGTCACTTATAGCAGATACTGTATCGCGTTGCTGTTGAAGTGTTCATTAGTTGGCAAAGGTGTAATAGCCTAGCCAAGCATTAAAAACGTCATTATGTGACATATCACTACAATAAAAAAACACAAAGTGAAATCCTACGGAAAACCACCTGTTTTATTTGATAACGGACACACAAAAATAATCTACAAAAGACCAAATTAAGTAACCAGTTATTGTGAAATGTAATTTGCCCCCCACCCGCACGAAAAGCACAATTAATTGCTCCAGCCTCATGACAAAATAGTTTTTTCTTCACAATGACACTCTGAAAGACCACAGAGACATGAACACTCATGGATTAGATTTGGAGAATATCAGTTTTAACACACACATGGTCTGACCAATAACACCCCATCTACATTAGCTACGGAACAATCTTTGGTGCCATTCTTGGTGCAGTTGGTCAGTCCACAGCACATGGAGGAGGATAAGAGAACTGGTCGACGGCCTTTTTTTTTTACTAGGAAAAGCAGGAGGTTATCATAAGAAGGTAAAAACGGTTTTGTTAACAGAGGTAATCAGCGCAAAGGGGAAGGTTATTTCTAAGAAAATTAGTGTCCTGTTTGACATACATACACAAACATTCACAACTCCCAGAAATGCACCGACAGTCGAGTAGAGGTTCAAAGCCAAGCGACAACTTGCACTTTTGCATTGAAGCGTTTTACAGTCCTGCATAGATCTTTTCAAACTTTTATTTTTTTTATACAAACTAAGGCGCTGTGTTATATTGAGTTTTGAGTCTGTTGAGTTGACATTATAAGCAGTGAAAAGTAAAATAATAAAAAAATCTGAATTCACAAAAAAACAAAGGAAATTCAAGTAGGCTACAGTCTCACATTTCTCCCCTTTCTTGTAACTTACTCCTCTAGCTAGAAGAGGAGTTGTACTTGCGATTCAAGTTTCTTTTTCACCCTCTACCCTCCCCTCCCCCCAGAAAAAGTCCAGTGTGATACAGCACCAAAGACACGCAGAGCCGCACGCGCGCACACTCTCACGCAACACAAACACACTCTCACGCAACACACACACACACACACACGCACGCACGCACGCAACACACACGCGCGCACACACACACACGCACGCACGCACACACACGGTATGCCATCTCATCCACTGGTTCAAAGTAACCTGGAAAATACAGTATATAATCTATATATGCAGTATGCACACCCACACACATTCAAATCAATATCTGCTCTTTCATTCGCACACTTTTTTTTGTCCCTGTGTAAAATCACAAATAATTTATCAATATTAATATAAGCTACTACTTAACAGTCATTTGTGGGAGCAGAGGTGAACTCCAACAATAAAATTCTATGGACACACAACGATTCCCACATCCGAGACAAAGAAAAGGGAAAAAATATATGAAATTAATTTCTTTAAATCTTGTTTTTTTCTTGTTTGTACTATGAACAAAAGAGTTCCACTATTCCACATATGCTTAAATACAAAATCATATTAAGTAGCGTACGACTACCGTCTTGTACCGCCATCTAGCTTGCACTCATTCCACAGTGATCAAGGTCGTCGTATGTAAACATGTTGACATAAAATTAAAACAAAATTATAAAAAAATAAGCAGAACAAAATAAATGTTTCATCATTCACCCCAATGACTTATTCTAATACCCGGTAAAATAGAAAATACATTTAAATGAATTCATCTTCTGTCATAGTGAGGGTACATTGATTATTATATATATATTTCTTTCTTCTCCTGTTTTATTTATCCATGTCCATCTTTAGGTCCTGTATTACATAAGCATGATTCATGTTAGTCCATCAAAGTGAAGATTCCTATTGGTGGGGTGTCTCGAGGAAGCGCTGATGTCACCAATCAGGTCACGGCATCTCCTGCCCTTATTGGTCAGTGGGACTTTCGCTTCATGTCTCCACCCTGGCTTTGGTTCGCATCTGATTGGAGGGGAGGACAGCCATTAAAACAGAAACAGCTTTCTGTAATTACCAGGTAACTACCAGGTAATTACCTGGTAATAATCAGTAATTGCCTGAAATTACATGGTAACAACCAGGTAGTTAACTGACAACTACCATGTAACTACTGGGTAATTTCCAGCTAGCTTTAAGTATTTACTCATTAATTACCTGGTAGTTACAAGGTAACTTGCAGATACATTACTCAGTAATTGCCATATAATTACCAAGTAGTTTTCCTGAAAACTACCAGGTATTACCTGGCAACTGTATTCTCTGACTTTGCATAGGTATTATTAAGGCATTGATTGATCCTTCACGATTACCCATCAGCCCATGATTTGAACTCTGAACATTGAACTGGTAAAACTGTTAATTACCAAGTATTTACACAGTAATTACACATTATGTTTCCAGGTAAAACCTTGGTAGTTAACATGTAAGAAAGGTGGAACTGTACTGTAAAGTAAAGTGTGTTCTGTTTCCATGTACTTACCTGATAATTGTAGATTTTGATCCTTCACGATTACCCATCAGCCCATGTTTTGAACTCTGAACTTTGAACTTTGAATTTTGAACTGATGAAAACTGTTAATTACCAAGTATTTATGCAGTAATTACACATTATGTTACCAGGTAAAACCTTGGTAGTTACCATGTAAGAAAGGTGGAACTGTACTGTAAAGTAAAGTGTGCTCTGTTTTCATTATATTACATGGTACTTTCACTGTAACTGTATATTTTAAACATCCACCACTATTGGCTGTAATAGGGAAGGATTATAATTTATAATTATCAGCTAGGTAGATGGTAATTCTATGGTACTACTCATGTAATTACCTGATAGGTACCCCGTAAGGAACGAGGAACTGTACTGTAAAAGGAAGTGTACTCTATTTCCATGACATTACCATGTATCTACCTGATAATTATAAATTATAATCCTTCCCTATTACAGCCAATGGTGGTGGCTGTATCTACAGTTACAGTGAAAGTACCATGTAATATAATGGAAACGGACCACACTTTGCTTTACAGTACAGTTCCACCTTTCTTACATGGTAATTACTGAGGTTTTACCTGGTAACATAATGTGTAATTACTAGGTAAATACTTGGTTATTAACAGTTTTTACCAGTTCAAAATTCAAAGTTCAGAGTTCAAAACATGGGCTGATGGGTAATCGTGAAGGATCATAATCTACAATTATCAGGTAGGTACATGGAAACATCATGGAAACAGAGCACACTTTACTTTACAGTACAGTTCCACCTTTCTTACATGTTAACTACCAAGGTTTTACCTGGAAACATAATGTGTAATTACTGTGTAAATACTTGGTAATTAACAGTTTTACCAGTTCAAAGTTCAGAGTTCAAATCATGGGCTGATGGGTAATCGTGAAGGATCATAATCTACAATTATCAGGTAAGTACATGGAAACAGAACACACTTTACTTTACAGTACAGTTCCACCTTTCTTACATGGTAACTACCAAGGTTTTACCTGGTGACATAATGTGTAATTACCAGGTAAATACTTGGTAATTAACAGTTTTACCAGTTCAAAGTTCAAAGTTCAAAACATGGGCTGATGGGTAATCGTGAAGGATCATAATCTACAATTATCAGGTAAGTACATGGAAACATCATGGAAACAGAGCACACTTTACTTTACAGTACAGTTCCACCTTTCTTACATGTTAACTACCAAGGTTTTACCTGGAAACATAATGTGTAATTACTGTGTAAATACTTGGTAATTAACAGTTTTACCAGTTCAAAGTTCAAATCATGGGCTGATGGGTAATCGTGAAGGATCAATCAATGCCTTAATAATACCTATGCAAAGTCAGAGAATACAGTTGCCAGGTAATACCTGGTAGTTTTCAGGAAAACTACTTGGTAATTATATGGCAATTACTGAGTAATGTATCTGCAAGTTACCTTCTAACTACCAGGTAATTAATGGGTAAATACTTAAAGCTAGCTGGAAATTACCCAGTAGTTACATGGTAGTTGTCAGGGAAAGTACTATAGTAACTACCTGGTTGTTACCATGTAATTTCAGGCAATTACTGATTATTACCAGGTAATTACCTGGTAGTTACCTGGTAATTAGTGTACCGTAAATGGAAGGGTTACCATCCATTTTTCATTTCATTAAAATATTAAAAAACCAAATCGTCCAAACTCCATTAGGTAGCCAGAGTGTCTGCCAAGCCAAGTCTTTGCACAAGTCTCAAGTTTGAAATTGGCTATCATAATATCTTATACACACCCAGTGACTGATCACTGATCAGACAATGAATCACACTCTGCAAGAGTTCACTGAGATGTGATCCAGAACATTGCCCACATTTATTTTTATGCAAATTTATTTTGACGTCTGCTGATACATGCGTGGGACCAATACAGGACACTTCTCACTCTCACACACAGAAAAGTATGTACGCTTAATAGTGAGACTTGATACTAATGACTAATATTAAGCAAGTAAAATTCCTTATGGGCAAGAGGCGACCGCAGGTTTTTCTAGCGATGCTCTGAAAATGATTTTAATAGAAACGATCATTTGTTACATGCAAACCCTTGAGGAGGAATCAAATATCCTAATAAGCCAGTTTCTTAATGGGCCTGCATTGATATACACGTGGCAGTGAACCCCCACCAGAAATGTTTTGTACCAGGCACATCCCAGAAGAGAATATTTATGCTAAGGAAATCAAAAATGATTGCTATTTTTGAAAGTCTTAAAAATGTTCAAACAAGTATGATGCTGCATTAACACATTTTGTTGCTATGTCACAGGGAAGGAAACGCAGGCATGCCGAACAAGCACCCAAAAACGCAAGCAGCTAGATGAGGAACAAGACGACACCAGGGTTGTCCCATCTATTTCATGTCAATTTGACATACTGTAGGGCAGTGGTTTACAACTGGTGGTCCGGGGACCACCAGTGGTCCTTGAGAGAAAATTAAACCAAATCGACCCTTGCGGGTCCATTTGGTTTCATGTTTACGCTCTCAAGAGTTAAAATATTCATCATGTGAATTAGCCGCAAGTCTACACAACGAGAGAATGTAGAAGAATAATGGTCATTTTGATCAGTATGTTTGACTGGTTTGTTTCCCAAATCCAGCCTGGATTTGTGGACAAAAGCAAAATAAATCTTTAGTTTTGGGGTCTGTGGGACTAAAAATGTCATCAAATGGTGGTCCGTGGCTCAAATTCTGAATAAATTGTGGGCCCTGGTATGAAAAAGGTTGAAAACTCCTGCTGTAGGAAACAATGACAGGACAGATGGAGAGGTTGGGAAGGAGGAGCTGGGTAGGAAGGAGCTTCCAGAGGAGGAGTGAGGATTACCTGAGAAAGCAAGCTGCAAGTGAGGAGGTAGGGCAGCCTGCGCTCCCGACTGGAGACTCTTATATAGATCTGAGGAGAGATGGAGGGAGGAAGACACAGATGAGAGGAGGCGGTGAGAAGACGCAGTATAATGGCATGTCAACATGAGGAATGGAAGCATAAAAGTGAGATGGTTGTGATTACAAATGGAGAGGCATCCAGGATGGAAGGCCACAGAGGGATATGAAGGGAAGCGGGAAACAATGAGAAATCCGGAACGCCACAAGGAAGGTAGTGCTGTCATACTTCAGTAATGGGCGTGTGACGCGGATATATGTCGAACCCACTTTGGTGAACCTGCTAAAGCCCATACCCCACCAAGGAGCCAGGTTGGGACAAAGTTTTCTCTTTTTTTTTTAAAAGGTAAACCACACCAATGCAAGAGTTGCAATGTACCCTATTGGCCTGAATATAAGACTAAGAGTCTCCCGCCCCTGCCCCCCCCCCCCCCCCCCCCCCCCCCCCCCCCCCCCCCCCCCCCCCCCCACGGAAATATCCCAAAAAATGGAGTCGTCTTATATTCGGGGGCTATACTATTTGACATTCAATGTTCTTTTTTTCTGTAAATGGGTCTTGAAAAATGGGGGTCGTCTTATAAACGAGTCGTCTTATATTCGGGACAATACGGTAAATATCTAAATAAGCAGGGTTATGTCTATCATGTGACAACATTTTGACCTGAACGGCCGGGCCAGAAGGCTAAACTAAACTATTAATTTACCGTAATGTCTATATTAACAGTTTAAGTGACAGGAATGTATAGACGAGATTAATCCACCTTTGCACAGGTTACCAGGAACGTTAAGACGAGATTTGAAATTGCGCGGTCCCGCACAGTCCCGCGAGATCCCCCCACCCCCCACAGGGGTGCACCCGTGGGGGTGCATAATTAGGGGACAAGGGGTGTATTTAGGTCCATATCTGAGCCTATTGTGGCAATCAATGGCCACTTAACTTTCACTTTCACTTCAATATGATTAATTTTGGCATAATAACATCCTAGCATCTTTCCTGTGGGTGTGTAATGGTGGAAGAGTTGTATTTTCTTGGTCCTGGACCAGAAATGATGCGATCGGCAGGGGGGTGGGGGGGATTAACCCTTTAGTTACACATCTCTGAGATATGTGTGAAAAGAGATGCATACAACTGCTGTTTGTGATTTTTGGTTTTTGAGATAATCAATCAATTACTTAATGCATATAACTGGTCCCCAGAGGGCGCTACAGGCTGGAAACTGGCACTCATAGAGTTAAAGTAGTAAATGGCATTGATTTGACACTGAGACTTTGACACTTCACCAAGTCTCCAAAACAATGGTAAACAGGTTCACAGTGGGGAAACCTGCATGTACATGATTTAAGTGAATAAATATTCACATATGTGCAATGAACTTGCATGTACGTGAATATTGTATGTAAATGCAATATTGTAATGCATGTCTACACACTCAACGCAGTGCAAGTGTATTCATCTTTGCAGCAGCTAGGAAAACAGTTACTCCACTGCTCCAATCTCAGGCAAGAAGTACTGTAGTTCATCACAATATTATAGTGTCGCAGCCCCACCCCCCTGTCCCAGAAGGGAATTTGTCCAGAACCGAGTTGGTTTTGTACAACGCTTAAAAGGTGTTTAAATAAGTACATTTGGAAAGTTAACAGACTTTAAACACTGGGAGGTTATATAAGACCTTTAAGCATTGTACAAAGCCAACTGGTTATTAACAAATCATGACAACAAACAATATTTTGGACCAAACTAATAATTACAAACAAGAAAAACAACCAAAAGTATTGTAACCTGCTGCAGCCCCCCCGCCCCCATCTTTCTAATTATCGGTATTTGATAGGCTCAAAAATTGTTTGTTGTCATGATTTGTCACAACCTGAGTTGATTTGTCCGCGGCGTAAACGTCTTAGTATACTGTAAATACGAAAAGCGTATGAGGAAAATGAATGGGGAATTCACATCTGTGCAGCGCTCTAAAGACTGTTAGCATGGCTATTCCCACACCAAGCTCTTCTTCTACCCACCCATTAGCTCGTTGGGTGATAGGGAGTATCCTGAGTTGGCGGCCGTGCCCATGGAGCCGCCCCCCGGTGCTCCAGGAGCGGTGAAGTTAAGCAGCGAGGGGAACTGGAAGGGCAGTGTGACTGGCACCAGGCCGCCCAACATCCCAAAGCTCAGTGGCAGAGCAGCGGGGTTGCCCAGGAGGGCACTGCTAGCTGATGATACCTGGAAGAAGAATGGATGGGTTATGCTAAAAGCATGCAAGTGATATTGTTTTATTTAAAAAGTATTAAAAACGTAGGGCAAGTGATGATACTTTCCCAACCACTCACTGGTTCTAAACTGCCAAGCTAAACGTCATACTGTCCATCGCTACAATATGTCATCTCACCTGTGAGAGGTGTGAGGTTACAGAGGATGTGGTGGACAGGGTACCCGACGATGACGACGACACGCGCCCACCACCTCCTGCCTTGGAGCCCTGGCTTGCTCCTCCCACCCGCTGCCTCTGACCGTGATTAACAGAGGAGACCAACGAGGAAGGGGATGGTGTGAGCTCTTGGCGACTGCTGTGATTGCTGGAGCTGCTGCTGCTGCTGCTGTTGTTCACACTGCTGCTGCTGTTGCTGGCCACTGACTGAGCTTTCTGACCTCCTGCAAACGGGCCTGTCACAATTATTACATCATCACCTAATCACAAGCATCAACCATTGGAACAACAGACCCAAAGGGGAATATCTGCATTCTTTTGTATAGAGCCTATAGACAAAGACTAGTCTTTGTTTCATGTAAACACAGTAGCAGTCCGTCTACAGGAATTAGCTTTTCATGAAAGAATACACTATATACAAGTGCGGACATTCCCTTTTCCATGAAATCATCACTAATCAATATTTCCATGTTGAAAAATGTTTCTCAAAAGTAGCAGAAATAGTAAATTATTTGCAAAATAAAAATATATATATATTAAAACTGATTAAATGTAATCAGTGACTTTTTTTGTATATTATACTGTAAAATTGTCTAAAAGGAATACTGAAACAACACACTTTAACAATTATTTAGCAATTATTTTTGTGACAAAAACAAAACTTTGTAATGCTGACACAGCCATACCGGCGAAGCTGTAGTTGCCCTGGCTCTGCTGCTTGGCCCCCTGGCTCCCCTGGCTCCCCTGGCTCCCCTGGCCCCCCTGGCTGAACGGCGGCCGGAAGCCTCCAGGGGACTTGTTGGCGGCAGAGGAGGTGGAGGAGTACTGGTGGGAGAGCGAGTGAGAGGGCGAGGAGCCTGGAGAGGGCGAGGAGGAGGACGACGAGGGGGGCGTGGGGGTGGGGGCAGGCGGCCGCGGGGTGAGCTTGATGATGGGCGAGGCGTTGCTGCTGTGGGATGACTTGGTGAGCGTGGCCTGCATGGGGGTGATGAAGTTGGCCTGATGGAGGTTTTGATGGTGGTGCTGGTGGTGCTGCTGCTGCTGGGGGGTCTGCTGCTGCTGACCGGGCACAGGGTGAGATTTATTACCCTGCGGGGACGAAGAGTGGGAGTGCGCTGCTGCCACCGGGGAGAACGTCTGCAATAACTGGTGGGAGTGAGAGTTGGAGCCGGAGCGCACGGAGGCCGTGGGGACGCCACAGCTCACTGCACTGCCGTTGCTGCTGCTGCTGCTGTTGACGACGACACCGACACTGGCCTTATTGGCACCGTTCTTGGCCAGTCCGTGGGGGTTGTTGTTACTGCTGCTCACTGCCTGGGAGCCGGCGAAGCCCTTCTGGTGGGGGGGCAAGAGAGGGGAGGAGGTGGGAGGAGGGCGCTGTTTGGGGGGCGACGGGGAGGGCTGTGGGTGGAGTCTGCTGCTCCCTCCCGGCAGCGCCGAGCCCGGCCGGTGGGTGCCGGGCGTCACCATGCTGACGTGTCTCTGATTTTGGCCGGTGCCGCCGGCGGGTCCCTTGGTGAGACCACAGGCGACTTCCAAGGTTCTGGAGGACAGCGACGACGAGCCCGCCAACTGCAGGCGAGCCATGGACGCTGAGTTGGAAGCAGTGGAGGAGGAGTGGGAGGAGGTAGAAACGGCCGAAGGCGGAGTGGGAGTCGGCGTACCCGCGGGGAGAACGCCCTCTGTCTTGGAGAGGGAATGTTGCGCCGAGGAAGTGGCAGAGGAGGCAGACGGCTGCGTGGTCAAGGAGGAGTAGTGTGGGGCCACGGAGGGAGGGGACGAGGCGGGCATCTGGAGGGGTGGGGGGGACAGGGGGCTGTCCAAGTGGCCCCCCACACCCTTGGAGGAGCCGCTGCCGCCGAACAGGGCCAAGGCGTGGGAGATGGAGTCCAGCGAGGGAGCGGTCAGGTCCTCGTCCAGGGAGTCCGACAGACAGATGGGCTCTGAGGGGGAGGAGGAAGGCCGGTGTGGTGGCATGGAGGCCCCCAGGGAGAGAGGGGGCTTCAGGATCCACGGGGCGTCCTGGGGAAAAGGATGCAGTGCACGTTTAGATATGCATCAAGGAACAGACCAAGCATTATCCCTTTGGTTTAATTATTTATTAATGTACATGCGCATAATACACTTCATTGTCAATTTAAAAAGGTGTGAAAACAAGCATACGAGATGAAGACAAGTCCTTCTCTAACCCAAACTATTAATAAATAATCATCAATATATTATTCATATACTGTATTGTGAAGAATCGCAAGGTAAGAATCGTGAGGTAGGTGAACCGTCCACAGCCCTTCTATTAACTCATTTACCACGAGCACGCGTTCATCGTTTTCTGCTATACGCCACGGCTCAAGCTAGTGCATTCGGTAAAAAACCCTTATTTTGAAGCGTCAGATCTCCTAAACAGGATGTGCAATGACATCATGCTGTTTCTGGAGTCTTGACTAACCTCAAAGATACTCTATGTATAAAGATGGCCATACTCCCATTGGCGCCACTATATAGGCGACATGGACTACAAAGCCTACAAATGGTCTCCTAAGTAGTAATGGTTTCGATCAGAGCCCCCTATCTGTCGTATGTGAAACTGCAGATTACAAAAAGACTTCCTGACTCCTAACAAATCTCGCGAGAGTTGGGCGGTGGGATAAAGGATAATTTATAACAAAGTGAAATTTCTTCTGTTCTGTTTAGCTAATAGAAGCCATTTTACTATGAATACGCTGTAAATATTATATGCCTTTTGATGATCAGGTCCAGTATTTAGTTCAGTGTCCATGGAGTTAAGGAATGGATCATAAGTTGTGTTCATGTTCATTCTACCATTGGAAATGAATAGACTCCAACATACTTCCCGTCTCCTAATATTGTACCCGCCCCCTCCTTCTAGAGTCAGGAAGCAACGTAACTATGACCCTCTTGCCATTGGCCTCTTTGCTAACCTGCCCTCTCACGATCTGAGCAAAAAGTTCCGGGTCAAAAGTCAGGAAGTGACGTCTAGCCCTAGTGGATCTACCCGTGCACTCCACGACATTTAGGGGCAGATTCCAGGAAAGGCATTTGAATGTATTGGATTGAATGGGTGCGAATGGGACAAAAAAAAATCTACATTTTTGTTGTGTTCTGTGCCTTCGTCGTGTTGGGCGAGCGTTGCCCCACGGTAAGAACCCGACGATTGCATTATCGGCAATAAAACTATTAATATTGGGGGCAGCAGTGGATCAGGGGTAGAGTCACCGGATGAAACTGCAAGATTGCTGGTTTGAACCCCTAATTGCTACCGTGCTGGTTAGTACCTGGATAAAGGCGCAATATAAATGCACCATTTATCATTCTATGTTGCATCTGAGCAAGAAGACAATGAATGAGGAACCTACTCACCTTGGCTTTAGCCTTTGGCCCTGGCACCATTCTCCTCTTGACTCTGGGTGGAGAAATATCTGGGTATTTAGCTAAATAAACTAAACAAGTGTTGCTTTTTGGATACAGTACCATCAATCTCTTCATACAGAACCAACTTAGACTTACTAGACATAGAGAGGTCCAACCCCCCTCAATGGTTAACAGATCAGAAAGAAAGGCCTGAGCACTTCAGGAGAGAATACCTAAATAAAGCACTGGAGCACTCGACTGCCCATATCATTTTGCAGGGGTGACTCACGCTTCGACTCGATGGTTTTACTCTGAGATGCAAGTCGAAACATCTCTCTTGAAGTGCCTAGGCCTGTCACAATTGTTACATAACCACCATTGTTTAAATTATTTGGAAAAAAGAATATACAAAAATATTGTCAGTGAGTGTTGTTTTGTTTGTTGTAAATTATCTGACCTACACTGTGCAATTGTATACAAACAGAAATACAAACCAACATTCTACTGTTCAACACAGAAAAGCAATTTCTTTCTTTCTTTTATTAATCTCAATTATGTAAGGGATAACCCCAACAAACCGGTGATTCGTTTCCTAATAACTGACCGAGGCGCAGTTATTAGGAAACAAATCACTGGTTCATCCGGTGTTATCCCGCTTATTACATGGCTTATGTCAGTGGTTTTCAACCAGTGGTCTGAGGACCACCAATGGTCCTTGAGAGGGTTCCAGGTGGTCCCCAGGCTAAATGACGGAGAGTTAGTTAACCAGATGTAACTCTTTAAAGAGCATAAACATGAAACCAAATGGACCGGACCCGCAACATAAACATGAAACTCTCGAGAGTTATAATATCCATCACCTGAATTGCAACGGCATGTAAACAACCAAATACGTAGCTAACCAAATGGACCCGCTAACGGTGTGCTGGCAGTAAATGCGGAAGCGCACCGCGGATTGATATTAGCACAGCTGTTTGCACTTTGGGGACCTTGATTATGCAGCGGTCAGGTATAGCCGGAGCGGTGAATTATAGTGTAATATGTTACCGCTCACGTGACCAGAACTCTGGCTTCTGAAGCATATATTCAAGCCATGTACCGTATTTTCCGGACTATAAGGCGCACTTAAAAGCCTTTAATTTTCTCAAAAATCCACAGTGCGCCTTATAATCCAGTGCGCCTTATATATGGATTGTTTGACTGCATGTGCTTCAATTCTGTGTTAACTGTAGTAGCTTCTATTCTCTGCGCCTTATAATCCGGTGCGCCTTATATATGAAAAAAGTTTTACAAGGTGTGCCTTATAATCCGGTGCGCCTTATAGTCCGGTGCGCCTTATAGTGCGGAAAATACGGTAATAATTGTGTGATAATTAATCGTCAGCTTAAGTGTATAGTAGTTGAATGCCCTAGAAGTGCCAAGGTGTTATTCTTATGGACTAATCAGACAGCTGGGTTACTATATTTAGGAAGGTGAATACTTACAGGTTTCCAGTGAGGTGAGCATGTACCGCCCGACTCTCCTTCAAAAGAATCCTAACACAGAATGATAAGAGATCATGGATCAGAATCATTTTTTTGATTTGGGGTTTGAAATGGAATGTAAGAAAATGCATGCTTATAATGTCTGAATGTTTATTTCTTTCTAATAATTTGTTTTCCTCAAGTTGGAATCATTTAGACACACACACCTGGCCTGCATCCATCCTTTGGGCCACAGTGGTTTGACTTCATTCTCCATGAAGACCTTGAGGTATTCCTCCACAGTGAGAGAGCACTGGTTAATCTCCAGTTCGTAGCAGCTCAGTTTCACTCGCACCAAACTGCACAGTAGACTCCTACACACACAGACACAGACACACACACACACACACAAACACAATAACATGATTCCACACACTTTGTTATAGCCTGAAAACAGGAAACTTTCACTAGAAATGATTGCTTGAAAAACAGGAACCTTTCACTTCAAATTAATCTAAAAGAATGTCTTTCCGTTTCTCCCCACTATTCTACTGGAATATTTCTACGGCACAATCGATGTGATCTTCACACTAGTTAGGCTTAGTTTATACTGCATCATATGTTGTTCGGCATCAGATCAACATGCTCACAGCATGTCACATCGTGATTCATAAGCTTGTAGATTGGATATTTTGTTTGTCTAAATCAGAGCTTTACTACAAGCTGCAATGCTGTTATTATGAGCAAACAGCACCTGATGCCTGAATATGCTGATCGGGGGAGAATTGATTACCTGAGTTTGTCATCCCAGACAAACTTCTTCCGTGGGCCCATCACCCTTTTCCCTGGTTTCTCCTCATCATCTTCCTCTGATCCATTCTTCTCACCTTCCTCTGACTGCTGCCTGCAAGACAAACACCACACACACAGACAATGAATTGGGGTTGATTTTGAAAGAACAAAAAACGATAATCTCATAATTGACAATATACTGTATGTTATTGTAGTTGTGATCTGTTAAAGGTAGGGGAAGTGATTTCACTTTTGTCAGATATCACCCAAAAAATATTTTTTTCTGTTAAAATGCTCTATTATAAGGTGTGGAAACCACATATGGAGTTTCCCCCTCCCCCACGTTAGCAGAGGAGCTAATAAAAGTTCCCCAGGTCACCACAATTCTCCTCCAATCAGGAGAGAGCAGCAGGTTCACATAGTGTAGCTACTTTTGGGGGCCCCTAGTGCACCAGGCTGGTACTACACCATGAATTTCAAATCACTTCCCCTACCTGTTAAACAGCGTGTCAGGCAACCCCCACACTGGCACTCAAGTTTCATAAACCAGAGAATAACAATATATTTCAGCACTATCCTTATAGCCAGTTGCACCACGAAAACTGGGTTCAAGACAAGTGTAACCTTGGGGGTATTTCACGAAGGGTGGATTTGAAAATCGGGGATTTAAGCCAAAACCATGCTTTTTACATCCTGGGCTTTAGAGCCTGGTTCATTCCGTTCCACCAAAATGTGCGGATTTAGCGAGCCAGGATCCACGTACTACTTGAAAAGCCCATGATGAGGATTGTAGATTCCTTGAGCGTGACCAATCATGGGCGAGGCCAGCAAGAGCCAGAGAGCCGTGGCCATAGATATAAGAAAGCTTTCTATATATATATATATATATATATATATATATATATATATATATATATATATATATATATATATATATATATATATTATAGCTGTGCCTTTCACAGCAGAAGCGCAGCAGCAGCTGATGATGGTCTCGAAGGCGATCATTAATAAAAGACAAGCGCGATTAATAAGGCCAGGGACATGGCGATCGGATCCGATCCAATCCATGGCAAACCATTGCCAATAGACTGAATGCATAAGTTGTCAAACTGTTTGACTCAAACATAAAGGTTGAGGACCATATTCATGATATCATATCTCCGAAATGGGGAGGGTGAGCTACTGTATATGTTTAAAACGCAGCTATATCGGGCTATAAGCTTTCTGAAATAGTGCACTGATTGCATTGTGCTTCCTGAAGAAGTAAATGTGTACATATATCAATTATATGCTATTATGCGCCATGAAATGCTGACATTAATCTATCACATTTTGAGTAGATGTTCAGTATTTAATTATTATTAACTTGATATACAGAAGAAACACGAGGGGTATAACATGAAAGCAAAGTAAAATAAAAGCACAAAAACATACTACAGAATGGTAAGTGCCTGCAGCCTCAATATTAGCCTAAATGTAAGTGAAGGTGGATAAATCACTTCTGTGCTGCTAACTTTTATTATTTTTAGACATAAAAAAGGAAAAACTACGACTACACGGGTGGTGGTCCCTCCACACAGAAGTGCACGCCTGCGGAGCTAATCAAGTTGAGTCCATATAGAACCACAGGTGTTGAAATAACAGTGTAAAACGTCATTGGATTGGACTAATAAACAGCAATTAAAGACATGAGGATTAGGTTAAACCTGACTGTTAGCCTGGTCCGGAGCAGGCTATGTGCAAAGCATTAGTTTCCATGGGAACTAATGTGACATTGTTTTCATGAAACCAAATCAAGCCTCAACATATCCAGGTTAACTGGGTCAAGGTAATCTGGCAAGATTAACCAGTTTTCATGAAACTGGTTGATTGCTAATCCAGGATATAATAAACCAGGATATCAGTTAAATCCTGGTTTATTCCCTAATCCACCTTTCGTGAAACAGGCCCCTGGTGACTGAGTTCTGTCATCATGGAAAATCATTTGTTGGTTACAACACAGAGAGAGGAGGGAGTCTCCTACTTTGCAGCCTTGGCCAGGCAGTCCATGTTGTAGCGGGCTATCTGCTCCGGCATCACACTGCAAACTGCCAGCTTCAGCTTCAACAGCGGGGTCCGCAGACGGTCATCCTGAAACACAGGTACAAAGAGTCAAGACAAGGGGGCGAAGGAAGGAACAAGAGAGGTAGGACACTTAAGAGAGAGAAGAGAGCCAGATGAAGTAGCACATGGGATTGGATACAAAAAAAAACATCAGAACATAGGGATAGGAGAGATAGAAGAACAACATTTGTTACATGTAGAGAACAGGAAGAAGAGAAGGGCAGAGATAGAGAGGCATAAGGAGAGAGGAGAGTGTAGACAACAGAGGAAGAGGAAGGTTATGGGTGAATTGAATGTGATCATAGTGGCCCATGATCATATTGTTATAAGACCTACCACCTAGAAACCGAAGCTCTAGCGGTAGAGTTTGTATATTAAAATGTAGTAGTGGGTTGAAAATTAAATATCAGTGGAAGGCTCTGTTTTGAATCAACTGAAGGAACTTGTGCAACCAGCAATCATCCCAACTAACAAAGCATGTAACAGAGTCATGAGACTAGCAATTCCTGCTGCACACACTTCCCTTGACCTTTCCTAATTTAGTTTGTTCCATGAAATGCTCTCTTTTGCAAAAGTGTAACAAAAGACTCAACTCTACAACTAGGATTGGACATGTCATTTTCCCTTGGCTGAGCAGGACTGACCTGGATGTTGAGGCTTAACTTCTTGAGGCGTTTGAGGAGAGCCTCCTTGTTGCAGGGCACAAAGGCCTCCATGTGGGAGTAGATGGCAGAGCGCGCCTCCTGCGGCTGTTCCTGCACCTGCAGCTCAATGCTGGGACAAAGCCAATGAGCAAGGCATTAGTTATATTAAGGGATGGAGAGGCAAGGGAAATTGCACTTTTCATAGGGTCACAGACGGATAGGCCAGTCATTTATGACATACTCGGCAAATTTAAATTTTCAGTAATTATTAATTACTGAAAAATGTCCATACATTTGCAGAAATACATTGATAAGGTTACAACATGTAACAAAGTGATGTCAAAATCTTAAACATGTTTATTAATACAAGATTATGATCATCCAAAACAGAACGAAAGATTAAACCAAGGAAAACAAAACTGTCTCACACAACATCAGAGACAAAAGAGTACAAAAGAGAGGGCGGAGGGAGATACAAAGAGAGAGAGAGGAAGAGCAGAGAACTTGGTTAATAGTGCTTTAGATGCTGTCACACTCACTCCAGTAAGATGTTATTCATGTCCAGGGTGAAGAATTTCTTCCGGCCCTCTTGATCAAACTGACGGGAGGCCTGCGGGAGAACAAGCTGAGTCAGCAACCGTTCCATACATCCACGCACATGGTGGCATATACGCCCACATAACTGCATGCACATAACCATACACTGTTCTGTTATCTCACAGGGGCAACCATCCACCCCCACCCACCGCTAAGACAGCGATAAGACAAATCACACACAGATCAATGCTAAACATATCATGCTGGTTTTCAGCCATACAGCCCTTTCTACCGCACTCTGTCTTTTATTTAAAAACAAAAAGGTATTCAAAGTTGGGGCCAACTGCAAGGGAAATAGATTATTATGCATTGTGAGCATGTAGATCAGTTATTTTGTAATATTGGACCTACCATATACGCCTGCTCGCAATTTTGTGTGAGGGGATTTTCTCACTTGAACTGAGTCAAGGGGTCCCTAGAGATGAAAAATCACCGAGGTGCTTGTCCGCCATAGTGCCACGAATGGCGCAATGGCCGAATCAAATATGGCCGCCATCGGATATGATGAAAATCCAACTTTTGTGTATATACACATGCAATACCTCTATTCTGACTAATTGGGGGGTGGGGAATCCATTTCTGATATTGTTATGACCACTTTGGTTGATTTTGACCTTGAAAGGTCATGGTCAAGGCCATTTTGCTATTCCGAAGACCATAACTAACCATTGTTAGGTGAAAAACGGGTGCAATGGGTCTATTTCTACTAATTCTGACATTTATTAATTAATTGAATTAATAATCAATCATATAAATTACTTGTTTTTTTAGTAGGCCTACATGTGCATAAGACATATAACAATTATAATCACCCCCTTTAAAATGTATTTAATTGCGTGTTAAATCAAATCAAATTGAAGGAATAAAAGTGATGCAAAATCAAACAGCAACTTCATTCAAAGTGAACTCAACAGATGGCTCTGGCCTTGGCCCAAGTGAACCATTTTATTGCCATGGCCAGAGTGTTGACAACCAAATCAGGTATCAATGGCCATATGGTGTGACGAAGGCATGTTTGCTCCAGCAGTAGATATTCATCTGCACAAGACAGAACATTCAAGAATCTCTTCCTTTGCATGGGCCCTTTCCACTGGACATGTGTTCTGCTCAGAACAGGAAAACTGCTTAGAGTTTCTGGCCCTGGTGATGCAATGGTTGAGTGTGCCATGTTTGGACCTGGTCTGATAGAGTTGGTGTTAAACGGCGGCTCTCACTGGGATGCCGATGGTAGAGGATGTGATCAGGTCGCTCCAGTGGAATATGTTCTGGCAGAGCTGCATATCCAGTGCTAGCACAGGTACATGCATTGCACACTGTGCTGGCTGCAAATCAACATTCCTCAGAGCAGTTTGAGGCCCCGATAGGACAAGTAGAGAAATTGAATCAGGATTTTGAGAAGGAATGTAAGGCTGTCAGAGCTCTGCCATATCTTTGGAGGTTGGCTGTATTTGGTGGCTGTAATGAAAAATGCTGTGGGATACTATGGTGATCTATGGTGATCTTTGCATAAACTACCTGTGTCATGGCTCATAGTATCTTGTGCGAATCAAGGTGCTAGAGTTTACACATCCTGACATACTGGCACTTCTCAATCGGTCAGTGGGTTGTTCAGGTCAATGCTGGATCAGTACTGCAGTAGGTAACCTGAAGGTCGAGCAGAGCATTCAGTGAGAGATGAAGCAGGGCTTGACACTAACACTTGCCCGCTTGCCCGGGCAAGTAAAAAAAACTGGTGGGGCAAGTGAAGACTGCTACCTGGTTGCCCGATCGGGCAAGTGTGCAACTTGCACTATAACACAACACAAGATAAATTGGTCTTGAAGGCAGTCATTGCACTCTACCTCTGTGTCTTTCCCTGCTTTCTAGCTATCCACAATTTCAGGCTGGATTTGGGAAACAAAACAGGCAAATTAACATACACATCAAAATGATCTTCTACATTCTCTAGTTGTGTAGACCTGGGCTCTCTAGTTGTGTAGACCTGGACCAAATGGACCCGCAAGGGTCCATTTGGTTTCATTTTTACGTTCTCGAGAGTTACATCTGGTTAGTAAACTTAAATGCAAAATTTACAATATATTTTTGGGGGGCAAGTGACCGTGGCCTGAGGGCAAGTAGAACCTGACTTGCACTTGCCCGATGGACAAGTGCCTCGGAGACCTTAGTGTCAACCCCTGTGAAGGGTCCTGAAGGTCACTATGTAGTAGGAGCCACACACACAATGCAAAAGCAGATGCAGAGTTTGAGCTCTTGTTTCATGAGATTCATGAAAATGTCCTCAACCTCCTCACCAACAACTACCCCCAAAAAATCCATCTCGAGCATGCACTGAGCACCACTTGTCACCTTACATTCAAAGTGGTGAAGCTGTTTGACTCTGTGCTAGAGCATGAGATTCCATACTCATTGACTGTCAATCTGCAAAGCAGGTTGTATACAGTAGGGCATTCACTTGTCGACTAGTTGCCTAGTTTACTAGTCGACTAGTCGTTAATGTACCAGGTATTAAAAATAGGTGGGGGCGGGAAAGGGGGAAGCCTTGCCCCTGACCTCCTGGGTCCCAGCACTTGTTTTAAGCCAGGGGCAGACCCTACTCGAAGCGAAGCACCTTTCTGGGGCAGAGCCGAGCGTCGCGCTCATGTTTGTTATTGTAAAAGGAAAACTACACTGGTGACCATAATCCAGCTAAGATTTATGTTGTAACACTAAAACAATATTAATAATAAAAATAATAATACCTCAGTTTTTATTAATTTCTTATCGACTAATCAACTAGTAACAACTAGGTCGACTAGTGGTTTTACTTATTGACAATCGACTAGTCGACTAGTTGGATAATGCCCTAGTATACAGAGAATTCACTCTGCGCCTGCTCAACTGTCTAAAAATGGGGAGTGCCTGTAGTACCCATACAGACAGGAGAGGCTAGACTGAGACTAAGAAAATTAGCTGAATCATACCAAAGAGGAAGCCTCACTTCAAAGAGCAACCACAGAAGGCACCAAACACCATTTTGAAGAAGCAGAACTTAGTTTTACCCAAAGACATGGCTGAAGCATATAGGAGCTATGGGCATTGCTAAGGAGCAGGGCATAAACATCCAGCAAATACTTTCTCATGACGTGCTCTCAAAAACATCATCAAAAAAAAGAGATTGAGCACCCAATGGAGTCTGCATCTAGTCATCTACTCTTGCCACTTATATTGTGTTAGACTTCATGTCGAAAATGCGGCAGATACCACTGGGACGGTTCTCAACGGTCAACACCCTCATCAGTGCTTCATCCTCCTTCTGCCGAGAGTCGGAATTCATTCACCTCATACTTGATACGTACATTGAGAGGTCTCAAAATGAAGGGGAGCCCCTGCAACGTACAGACTCAACAGCAAGCATTGGCATGAACAGCAACACACCCATTCCGCAGAAACTTCACAAGTTCTGGGTGTCTGAGAACAAGCAAAATATCTATCTGTTAGTTTGGGAAATGGTGTGCAGTCAGGTCTGTGGCAATACTATCACTGTCAGGTCTGTCGTCCATGACAATGAAGTTCTCCCAGCAAAGGTGGTTGGTGGCAAGAACATTCCCACTATTTTTTGTCTTCTCTATTGCAATGTAAAGCATTTGAGCTGCATTTTATGTCATGAAAGGTGCTATACAAATAAAGATTATTACAAATAAAGATTATTATTATTATCCATGACTTCTTGAACTGGATTGAGGAAGCTGACACGAGGCTAGTGGACTGGTGCATATGGAGTGGGCTATTTGTGTTAAACAGTGTAAGAGAGTTGTGATAGTTTTTAATGATACACCTGTGCATTACTTCTACATTGCATCCCGTACTTCCAAGCACTGGGGATGAAGGAAGCCTGGCAGCAGTATGGCACTGGTGAAAAGCGACACATGCTACCACTGCATCAAGCAGTCTCTTATCTTGGAACAACCCTAGCCAAGACCGTGATCAAGGCACATATCTTGACTGGACAGGGCCGCTGGATGATGTGGGAGGGAGTCGAGAAGAAGAAGCTGACATGGAGCGAAGTCTGGGGCTTGGAATCCAACAGGCTGAGTTTCATCGTTCAAGCAACGTTGTGCTGCCATCTCCCATAAACCTGCAACTATGGTTGGGAAGGACCCAGCATGTCTAGCCGATAAGCTTGAGCAGAAGAGGATTTCCATCAATGCCCTACCCACCAGCAGCCAGGGCATGCGCCATCACCCACCAACGTTCCTCCGGGAGGGGGGATCCTACCATCTAGTCTTTTAATTGATCCTGGAGATCACTGCATGAGCAAGTTGAGAAAAAATACTTGATTTTGTTTTATATTAGTTGTATATCACTTTATCACTCTTATTTAATCATTTCAGAACCCATATAGCAATGTATATGTATACTTGCATATGTGTTGTGTATATCTTTTGTTCTAAATAATAACGTAATTGAGTAAAAATGATAACAGGGGACAAATTTGTTACTTTTAAATTATAGTTAAATATCAATATAAAAGATATCACACAGGAATCATTGCCACAATTATATGAATTAGACCTATTGCACCAGTTGTTAATGTCATGGCCAAATCATGTCTTTGGAATAGCAAAACGGCCTTGACCATGACCTTTCAAGGTCAAAATCAATCAAAATTGTCATAACAATGTCAGAAATGGATTCCCCACCCCCCAATTAGTCAGAATAGAGGTATTGCATGTGTATATACACAAAAGTTGGATTTTCATCATATCCGATGGCGGCCATATTTGATTCGGCCATTGCGCCATTCGTGGCACTATGGCGGACAAGCACCTCGGTGATTTTTCATCTCTAGGGACCCCTTGACTCAGTTCAAGTGAGAAAATCCCCTCACACAAAATTGCGAGCAGGCGTATATGGTAGGTCCAGGATTATGTATATATTGTATGCTTAAGCCTTTGCAAAGGGGAGACGCAGCCAGAGATAACGACTATTTATCCAAAGAGTCTTTTCAACTCTGACAGTTGCTCTGAATAAAGAAACAAGGTTTCTCTTGTTCCTCAGAGCCATATGACTAATAAGACAATACAACAGGACCACATGATTTCACAAATTCAAGTCCAGAAATACAGTAAGTCTACTCACCGTGCGTAGGTCCTCGATGCGTTTGATAAGAGGAGCGGGCAGTCCATCAGGCAGTGGCGAGAAATGACCACTAGAAGCCCCCAGACCCCGTGCCTGACCACCACCTCCTGCTGCTTTGTTTGCTGGGACTCCAACTCCCAGAAGGCCGTTCTCCCTGGCCGTTGTCATAACATGCTGCGGGGCAGCGTGAGAGTCCAGCAAGCTGAAGTCCAGGTCGCCTAGGAGGTCCTGCAGTTCCTTCTCGGTGGCCGCGCCCAGCAGCGACACCATGGCGGGGTCCGAGGTGAGGTCGGCCAGAGAGACGTCGCTGTTGGGCGCGTTGCCGTGGAGATGAGTGGAGTTGGACACCAGCGGGTTGGTGGAAGCGGCTGAGTGGGGGTTGTTGACCAGGCTCGGGTGCAATGCGTTGGGGTTCCTCTTCCTCATCTCCTCCTTCTCCCGTGTGAAGCGACGGAGCATGGCCGCCAGGCACAGCGAGTCCTTCATCAGTTTCTTCCTCTTCTTTTTCTCCGGCCGGTGGAGGACGCTGAGGGGCAGTACTCCCCTAGTTGAAGAAAAGGGAAAGTATTAATGACATTTCACTCAGCACAAGACATGGCCCGGGACTCTGGGAGCACTTTGATCGTATCAGGGATTGTCACCTTGGGTGAGGAACAATAAATGAAAACATGCAACCGTACGGTTCCGTTGAAGCATACGACAGGCGGATGTCTCATGGTACGGTCCCTCCTTGCTTTCTTATGTTTTGGGGACATGGCATGCAGCTGTACAGTTCCATCTCCCAATTTGAAGCATATTTTGAAAACGGTTTAACATTTAGTATGTGAACCAAAAAAATATATTTGTACTGGCTGCAAATAACGATTATTTGCATAATCATCATTATCACGAGGCTGAGAGAGATGCTGTGCGATGTGTACAGTAAATGTGACGTACAAACGTTGTGGTTTGGTAGGAGAAGCGCCACAAGGCGAATGGATAAACGGGCAAGCCTCCCTCGCATTGTAGTAGCTAGCCTCAGACAGTAAATGTATACCGCCAAAAACAACCACCAAACTTTTTAACCAACTGATCACGAAAAGACAATTCAAAATATACTCCAGGAATTCCATCAAAGTCCCCAGTGCTCACCCTTGTTTAGGTTCTCTATTCTTTCTGGGTTTCTTCTCTTCCAAACTGTTCACATCTTTCTTCTTCCTCCTTTTAATCACCAAACCATCATCGTCGTCATCGTCACCAATGAGAATCTGAAATAAGAACACAGTACAGCCTTTGTCAACTCCAGCAAGAATCACAACAAAAGAACGTCACAGTGGGTTGTGTCCCGCTCCTTACAGAAAAGGGCAAACTTTGTGTGTAGGCCAGCATTTCTGTAGAGTCTAAGAGATTTCTCTTGGCAAGATGCTTCGGCCCTGTCAGCCATCTTTAGACCTTAACTATCTGCTGCCTGTAACCAACAAATTACATTTTGGCCATGTGGTTGTTCATATAGCGGGTGAAGACCACCAAACTAAAGAGGTAGGAAATGGATACACACAGGGTTTTGCCCAAGTTCATGGGTAGAGTTCCAACAAATTTCTTCCAACATTATTTCAATATGGTTGCCTGACTTGTGTAAAGTGCAGTACAATTTCAGGCGTCTTTTTCCCCCCTAAAGTAACATAAGCCGATTTAATGATTTCATGCTTTCTTTGCACCAGCTTCAACTATGACTTGGTGGGTATAATTACTTAAACGTCACTGAAAAGCCCAAATCCACCCCATAGCATTTCTCTGGCTGGAAAATTCAACTTTCAAATGTATTTTACAGTTTTTGTGAGATAGATAACACTTAACTTTGTATTAGTGTCTAGTCTCACCTTGGAGTCGTCTTCTTCCTCGGTGTCAGAGGTTGGTCTGAACTGCAGTGTGCCTGTATTGATGTAGAATCCTCCTAACTTAGTTGTCAGAGAGGCAGGTACCAGCTCATCATACTGGAAAAACAAACAAACAAGTGCATGTAGACAGTATGTTTCATGCACAAATGTTGTGTCAAATAAGCAAAAAAACTGCACATAACAAAAACAAAACAAACAAAAAGCTACATAACAAAAAGCAACATGCTTTCGTAGAGTGGAAAATAGACAAAATAACTGATGACGCATTTTTGTCATATACACACACAACCAGTTTGTCAGTATACCAAGACAAAATGGAATTTAAAAGAATCTACAGTAAATCTATACAAAAAGAACCAAATTGCTTGTTGAGAACTATTTTTGCCAGTTGTAGCTGGGCTTACACAAATAACTTTGGGGCAGGCCCGTCTATAGTTATTGGACAGTCAAAAGGAAGACAAGAGACGGATGGGGAAGGATATATTTAAATATGGAACAGGTTCTGACATATATCCATATACTAATGGATATTCCATATATGTGCTTAATTGGGACAGTATTTCACATTTGATCTCTGATGATTTCATGAGACCTGGCCACAATATATGTGGGCTTCCCTGTGTATGGGGATTTTGAGTCACTGACTGATGGGAGTGACACAGCAAATGCATTGTAAGCTTAGGAGTTCAGACCCCTGCACTAGCAGGCCGAGCCAACATCAGGATTTTTAACTGTGCATAACATTAGGTTTTGCCTGTCAAAAAATATTACAATTTGGTCATCAAGTTAAATGGCAAGGATGTTGATGGAGCAGAGGATACTCACAGCTTCTGAGTTGTCAATAAATGGGTCGGTCTCATCATAACCAAAGCCTATGTCAACCAGGTCTTGTATTCTGTCTTTCTTCTTCCCCCCTGTGTTGCTCTACAAAATAAAAATGTCAAAACACAGTACAGATATTGAAAACAGACATTCCATTTGGATTAGGGATGTTAATGATTAATCAATCAATGAAAATTAATCGTTAGTTGTTAACAGTTATCAATAAACTGTTTAATCGTTAGGGGGTTTTCTGTAAATGTAATTCTGTCTGTGTGCATGTGTGGCTTAAACGCACACACAACAATGTCATATGCCTTTTATATTATTCCTGTATATCAGGCCTTTTCTACTATTACTGTATATCAGCAATATTTTAATGTTAGACATTGAGCGACTGAAAAGTTTTCTTACAAAAACGCTGCTTATCAACTAACCAATTAATCAATCGATAACGTTAGCAAAACATATCAATTAACAATTAAAGGATAAATCAATAATTTACAATTAATGACAATTCATCCTCAAAGAATAGAAAATACAATTTACAATTTAGCAGATGCTCTTAATCCGGAACGATTTAGCATAAGCAAGAACACGACACTGGGGGAAAAAATACAACATTTTTGGAAACCCCTAAAGGTCTGTCTGATAAGGGTATCTGTTTAAGATAATAGTAGTACGGGCAATAATAATAATAATAATAATAATAATAATAATAATGAGAAGAAGAAAACCATAAAAGATAACACACAATGTTTTACCTGCAACATAATTTGCTAACAAATCTAACAAAAGCACATTGAATTCCATCAACATAATACACAAATAGATTTGGTCAATTTGTGGTTGGTTTTATAACAGACTATAAAGTTCATGGATAAATAAATAACTTACATATTTATCTTCAAACTTTTTTGCTAGGGCCTCAACCTGCAGTCTCTCTCTCTCTTCGTCATTGAAGGGGTCACTAGAATTAAGGCCTGGATTCTGAATTGGAGGTTTGGGCCCATTCTTTTTCTGTAGAAGACAAGACCATTAATGAACACCACTTAATATCAGTTAAAAACTTCATAAACCCCTTGCAAAGTGCAAATGGTTAAAATTAAGCACAAAAAGCATGTGGGAACACATTCTTCTGAATCTATTATGAAAACTCAACTCAAATGCATAATAACAAGCATGTGCATGTCTAGGTTTTGCCAAGTAAAATTGTCCACTGTGCATATGCAAACACAATAATTGCTTAAAAACTTGTGTTTTTATCTATAAACTGCACTACGCAAACAAAAACCCTGTCATTATCTGATAGCACAGCAGCAGTGACATTTGCCTTGGCTCCTACATCCTGGCACTTCTTCCATCAGCAATGCTCTCTCTAGTCTATCTATCTAGACTCTAGAGGCATCTAGTAGAAGAGTTCAGATATTGTGGGTTCAGAAAGTGGGCGCTCGAGCGCCGTTCTTGCTGCCCGAAAGAGGGACAAGCTGGAGCTGGAAATACCTTGTTTTCAACGAGACGGCGCAATTAAAGGGCTATTTCAGGCATGTGTGCAACATGCCAACTGTTTTGAAGTGCTGTGCACAGTAACAACTAAAGTATCTGCAACGTATATGTATACAAAACGATCTAAATATGAATGAATGAAATAATTAAATTTTGACCATTGCCTGTGCCAATGCATTTCTGCCTCCTTCCGGTCCAGGATTTGTCCCCATTGTCAATAGAATTCTATGTAGAAGAGCCGCCATTGCACTGGCCCCATGAAGTGAACGGAGTTTGTGCAATCCTGTCTATACTCTAAGGCTCCGGTCTAATCTATCACCCGCAGCCAGAGGGCCAAACTGCATGTGGCATTTCCAAGAGCTGTAATGGCTGTATGACTAGGCTGTTGCTGGGCAAGTGTGTACGACACAGACACAGGTAGTAGTATAGGGCGAGATAAGCATGACCGTGTCATGTGTGGAGGACCAGCCAGGACTCAGGGCTAGAACTGGGCTGTACCATAAGTGGTTCCCAAACTTTTTCATGTGAAGGCTCCAAATTGGAAAATAGAAAATATACGAAAAATGACCCCATGCGATAATATTTGTACCACTCTGGCAGTGACTTTCAACCTGTTTAATTTCAAGGACCCCCAGTTTGACCCCAATTATTATTGTGAAACTAAATTTAACTGTTAAGTGTACAAAAGGGAACCAAATGGACCCTCATGCTTGGCCCACTTGCTTCCATTTGTACATTCTTGAAGTTACAGTTACAAGGATCTATTTGGTTCCGAACTATACATTAGCTGTGGAGCCCTTGGAACTCCCTTGACGCCCTGGGGGTCCCCGGACCCCACTTGGGAAAAAACATCTTGAACTGAAGGACAATATCTGTTACTCAAGCTCAAGTTGCGATTAGACTCCGAGTATGGTTGGAATGGATGAATGGTGAAACTGCCTGGTGTCCTTTTGTGTGACTGTGAAGTCCATGAATGGACATTTCCACCACCACGCTACTAGTTCATGGAAGGACAAGGTGCACTTCCCTCCCCCCTCTTTCTCTCTCTAAAAGCCATGACAAGTCAACTCGGCACTTCCCCGTCCATTAAAATTAACTCCAAAGAGGCTCCCGTGCAGTCAGATCCCTGGCCCTAAAGAGAAATACATACCTGGATGTTTTTGACGAGTTCGCCGTAATTAAACTCGGCGGACGCGTGATCGCTGGGTTCGCGGAGAGACAGGTTCAGTCGCATCGTAATCTTCTTCGCCTCAGCCTTGTTGTCCCTGTCGAGGCGACCATTTCCAACAGCTATTCCTCCTGCTCCTGCTGCCCCGGCGGTCGCTGTCGCCTCGACCCCCTCATCCTCCTCCTCCCCGTCGTCGTCTTCTTCATCAAAGTTGACGTCGTCGTCGGCCTCTTCCTCCTCCTCCAGCCGGCGTTTCCTAGATTCGGTGGCTGATCCAGCTGCGAAGGCCGAGAGGGTGACAAATTGTACTTTTCTCGGCTCGGCCATTTGGACGAGCTCGCTCTCTCTCTCTCCTCCTGGCTGCTTCGGACAGACAGCGACAGCAGAAGAGCTGCTGCTGCTATACTTCAGCCGAAACTAGTCCGAATGTTCCTGGACTTGGGGTGCTTTCGGCTACTTTGGTGCCTAGATGGGTGTCACGGACGCTTCCGCGCCACGCGAGGCGAGTTCCACGGGGTGCGATGGTCGGGGAAAAGTTGTTTTTTCGTCGGCTGCTTGCATCCTCCAATTCTTTTTTTTTTTGCTATGATGGGACCTCAGACATTCACAGGAGCCATCTTGGATTTTCGGGAGTAAATAAAATATCTAAGTGAGGTCACACTGGGCCTGCGCGTGTGCAACACGGCCCCCCGAACGGAAACGGCGTAACGCCAATGCGCGTGTCCAATCACCGCTTGCCCCCTCCGTCCACACAGAGCCATCTAGTAGCAGAGTTGCGACATTTAGGGGACAGAAACCGAACTTATTCAGCTAAGGCTGTTGCTGAGTCCATTGCATCTCTGCTTGCTTCCGGTCCAGGACTTGTCCCCATTCTCAATAGAAGTCTATTTAGAAGAGCCGCCTTTGTACTGGTCCCGTGGAGTGAACAGTTGGCCGTAACTGTCTACTCTCAAGCTCTCTCCGTGTCCGTCCCTAAAGCAAAGCCTAAACCCCGCCCCTATCACAACACAAGATAAGACAATCACAAGATGGGACAATTATTATTATCACCATCTTTTATGAATGTGTCTGGGTGAAGGCCACAGTCAAAGTCGAAAGAAAGAATATTCAGCAATTTTAGCACAATCCGCAGTGCTGATCAAATATTCTCAAATCGATGTAATAACTAGATTACAAGCTTTAGACAGCAGACACCCATTCGAAAGGTTTTGTGAGTTACTCCTAGGGATTTTTTTTTTTTTTTTTTAGATTAGATTTAGTAAATAATGTTACAACCGTGAACCTGTATATTATGGATGGGGGATAGATAACAGTGGGCAAAGTCAAACCTATGTTCAGATTAGTCGTCAGCAGTACCATATTCTATCTTCTCGCAGGTAAATAGTGAGGCATTCTCATTCTTCCAAGGACCCCTGGTGGTCCCCAACCCCAATTAGTCACTGGTCTATACCGCACACGTATAGACAGAGACACAGGCCTAGTGTTTGTTTTGGACTGTAGAACAGGGGCTGGCTTTGGTGCCATGCTTATCCCATCTATTCAGGGAAATGCTGAATTGTGCATTTTCCTGCAAAGGCCCACACATTAAATCCCAAACGGAAGCACACAAGACAAACAACCAACTTTCTCAGCGTACTATTTAGATCCAACTGATTTGCATACAATTAAGATTACCTGTTGATATGGACATTTTAGTCCAATGTTTGACCTACATACACTTTAATAAGCAAATCAGAAATGACCAGAAAAGCAATACGAGATCACAATTCCATACTATACAATATTCAGTCATAATTTATATTTTCATTACAAATATACTTTATTTATGCAAATGTAATACAAAATACAATAACAAGGAAATACAAAAAAGTACAATAGACCATAGAAGTAACCATACTCCTTTTTAACATCTTTGTTAAAACATAAGTACAGCAAAATTGAATCTGCTTCAGTCAGCATCGAGATGTAATTGCAATTCATATGACAAATGACTCTAATGCATATTTATACAAATTGTTGAAATTTTATAAGGGCTATTATGAAAGAAGAACTCTGTTGTCTTTGGCCCATTTCCGCAAAGCTCTGATGATGTATTCCACCTGGGGGTTTCCAGAGCTCCGCAAGAGGGGCAGCACTTCTTTCAGTGTCTCCCTAGGAAGCAAAAAAAAGGACAAGGGGACAAAGCAATGAACCTTTTACATAATAATTCAGTTCTATGGATATCACACAAGAAAGTGATTTCAAACAAGTGTAGCCTATGAACCAACATCAAAAGTCCAAATAACAAAGAAACAACATACTTGGACTCTCTGCCTGCCAATATGAGCTGGAAGATTCCAACACAGGCCCCTCGCTTGCCCTCCCAATAGTTTGAACCTGGGTCCAGTTTCTCCAGCGCGTCAAATGCTTTGGCTGCATAGTAGAACTGACCCATCTGAAACAATAGGTCAACAACAATAGGCCATTAAGCCCCGGATATCTTGTATATCTATAATATTGAATTATTTAAACATAAAGGATTATCCTGAACCAGGGGTTCCCAAACTGTGGTGCATGCACCCCCTGTTGAGTCAACACCCTCTAAGGCAGGGGTGGGCAATTATTTTTCCCAATGGGCCAAATGAGATACATAAAATATTGTGGAGGGCCAAGACTAAAGGCTGAACTAAAGGCTACTGTACGTAATATTAATTTAATTTCAAGATAAAAGTAAGACCAACCATTTTGACACCAGGGCCCTCAATTTATTAATCCTCACAGACCCCAAAACTATAGATTTATTTTGCTTTTGTCCACAATATAGATCATAGATCAAAAATGACCATTGTTTTAGATTCTCTGGCTAATTCAGTTTTAACTCGTCGTCTTGAGAGCGTAAAAATGAAACCAAATGGAAACCAAATGGACCCTTGCGGGTCCATTTGGTATCATTTTTACACTCTCAAAGAGTTACATCTGGTTAACCAACTTTCCATATTTAACTGAAACTCTCAAGAACCACAGGTGGTCCCCGGACCACTGGTTGAAAACCACGGTAACCTTTCACGGGCCGGTCACAGCCAGCCAAAGGGCCAGATTTGGCCCCCGGGCCACATAATGCCCAGGTATGCTCTAAGGGGTGTGTGACATGAATGGGTAATGTGAGTTTCATTGTGTTAATTAACACAAATGGCAGTGTGGCAAAATCTGTTGCTACATTGTTGGCAAGAGTGAGGTAATGTTTTATTTCTCATTATCTAATTTGTTATATCCGTATCTTTAAATGAAGGACAAAAGTTTTGGCTATCCAGCCTTCATCACCTTGTAGCAGTCATTGGCAATGAGTTGCAGCAGACTGAAGGAATCTGAAGAGGTGCCCATGGTCAGGTACAGCTCCCAGGCTAGTCGACCCTTCTGGTTCATTATGTCTGAAAAACAAACAATCTGGTAATAACCCCTTGAGCCGTGGTGGTCAGACCGATGCCTAATGTAATGTAAATTTGATACTTAATTGTACAATGACGTGTCAAAATTGTCACATCTACTCATCCAAAACATGAGTTTTTCTTAAGCCTGATATAGTAGCTTGTACATTTTTCAGTGTCTGCAACAGCTATGTATGAATGAATCAGGCTTTAGACTAAACACATCCATGTGGTCCTGAATTCTTTATGATCTACAGAACCAATTCTGAGATTGACATCCGATTCGTATCGCTTTTCGGATTTTTTTTTGCCAAGTTTTGTTTAATAATTATTTAGCTGACCTTGAAATGTCCGTCATTGATTTCAACTTCACTGCCCAAACAGTGAAATCAATGTTTTCACATAGATCAGACCCCGACTAACCAGGATAGTCAGGAAATGTCCTTCCCGTTAGAATGAAGTGACCGTTTTTTATTTATTTTTGAGCGGTGCCTTCGCTTCAATACGCAGCATGTGCGTGTCCCTGTGTCTGGCCGAGAACAGAAAGCTGCAACACATTATCTCTATTATTTCTCCATCTCGCCAGAACAGTGCTGCCCTCCTGGGCATGGTCTTGGGGGTCTGGATGTTCCTGAGCCTGCCCCCCCCCCAAGGGATCCCCATGTAGTAACTGTCTACTGGACCGCTTCAGACACAGGAGGGCTCGTCAAAACCGGTCCTACCCCTTGGGCAGGTATTGGTAGTTACATAACATGACTTCATTAGATATTTTAATTCTCCAATTATGACTACTGTTATTGTGATAATACTTATTTGGATTTTTGATAACTACTTATTTGGATTTTACCACCATTGTCTAGGAGAAGCAAATAAATAAGTCGAGATATTAAAAAAACTGAATATCTACAATGCTGTAGGTTGGCTTTTCACACTATCTGTGGAATTGAGTGATTTATTTATATTGTTGAAGTGCATCAATTTATTTATACATACAGCAGCGTGCCAGCCAGCTGAGGTACACATAGTCACTCTTAATCTTCTCACTCTGGATCAACAGAAAAACCTTAAACAAACAGAAGAATGAGCATCAAAACACCAGCAACACTAGTAGTAATTATTAGAGGACTGTAGCAAAACATATTATGGGCATTACCTCCTCTGCCTCTTTGTAATTGCCAAGTGCTGCTTTAGCCTGAGCATAGTTGAAATTGAACGTGTCATCATTATAGAAATAGCTCTGCAAAAGAATTTAAAAAAAGGATTGGAAACTAAATGAAATAAAAACCAACCCATGCACACAAACATAGTGGAACACACAATGCCAACCATGCACCACTCTGGAAATCTGAATAGATCCATTTCAGGTGCAATGTGTGGGAGTGCTTATTACGGTTCTTTGTACTCAATACCGTCCCACTTAGACATAATATAATACGATAACATCTCAGCAGTTCCTTAATGAATGTGCAGTACAATGTACAATGTTACAGTACGTAGTAAGCAAGGCCTACCTTGACAGAATTTAGATATATCAGCACATCTTCAAACTGTCGCAGTAAGAAGAAACAGGCAGCCATGCACTGTCTGCCAGGTATTGTGTCTGAAAAGTAAAAGACATATTGTTTTTGCAGAATGCACACGTGAACACACCATCTGAAACTGAAGGACCCTCTTTATATTCAGCCTACCGCATTCACTTGCTGAGCCTCCGACCAACTGGAAAAACTGCTGAGCAATTTTCAAGTGGTCCCTCTGAAAGAGGTGAACAGAGTCACATATTAGTAGTAATAAGGGCAATGATGCAAAATCTTCAGCGTTCTTTTAACTCTGACTGAGTTTGAATGAACACAGAGCACTTCACTGGGTGTTCATTTCCAGTATTGCATGCAATACTCACTGATCCAATGTCTTGTCCCAACGCAGCATTTACCACACCTTTCAAAATATATTCCTGAAAAGAAATTTAAGAAATATAAATTTCAGTTGAGAATTTCAACTAAAAACAAAGTGGTCTGTTTTTGGCAGATTTGGCTATGTTCTATCTATGATGTCACAGAAATCCATCCCATGAGATAAAAGTAAAGTGTCTGCCCTGTGAATACTGGCCAGTGGAGGAAAATCTTGAGACAAACGTTAGAACTACCTGCGGTGTGGTTGGCACCAAGTCTTTGATGAGGTTATAAGCCTCTTGTACATCATCTGGAAATGAAGAATGAAGAAATTGAAAGATATGGACCACATCTACTGTACATAATGTGGCAATCATTGCCACTCCTGCGATCTAGCCCACTATCTATGTTTTTATCAGTTCATTAACATGTAACCATTGCCATTCTAGTAGCCATTGGCTGGTATTCTCCATCGCTGTGGTGTAGCCAGGTATGGTGTAAGTCTTCTCATTGGCTGCAGGGCAGCAAATCAGGTGTGGGGCCATGCTCATTGACTGCATGGCAGCAAATCAAGTCTGGCCTTCTGTGTATAGGCCAAAAGCCTATACCACCAGGCCTGGGTCTGGGCCTTCCAAATAATTATCCATAATAATTAAAACCATTCACCAAGAGCTTCAACTCATGATGAACAAAGCCGGGGAGTACAGTAACATTTTTAATTGGGGGAGTCAGGTGATTTCTGGACCTTTTGAATTGCAGGTTTTAATTATTCTGGGTAATTATTGGTAAGCTCAGGCCCAGGGATGGTGGTATAGGCTTTCGGCCTACACACAAGGCCCGAGACCTGATTTGCTGCCATGCAGCCAATGAGAAGACCATACCTGGCTACACCACAGCGATGGAGAATACCAGCCATTGTCTGCTTGACCACACTTGGGAATCCCAAATAGCACACAAATGGAGTAAAAAATAGTGGTGATAGTCTGCGACCACTGCATTAAAACTACTGAAATGAACAATACAGAGTTATGGATGCACAGATGATGTTGTGGTCATTGTGGTCAACAATATAAGCCAGCTATTCATGGAGTAAGGGTATTCGCACCGATCACACACCTTGTCTAAGATAGTAGATGACAAGGTTTAGTCTGGCCTCTGGGATCACATCGATGAGAGGAGGGAGCACCTGTAAGGCCCCTTCACCCCCACGGAACACCACCTGTAGTGCAGCAGGACAGAGGACACCCAGGTCACATGTGGACATGTCACTGTTGCTCGGTTGCTTTACAGGAAATCGAACCTGTGGCCCGTGAGACTATTAACACTTTTGCATTTTATGAAATAACAAAAACATGAAAATTGAGATACAAGATTTTTTACTCAGCAGGAGAGCACACACACACACACACACACACACACACACACACACACACACACACACACACACACACACACACACACACACACACACACACACACACACACACACACACACACACACACACACACACACACACACACACACACACACACACACACACACACACACACACACACACACTTAAAAGCTTACCAGGTTGTGTCGGATAAGCTCCTTAGCAAACTCAAAGGAGCAGGAAGAGATGTCAATGAGGTTCTTCAACTCGGCCTGAGAATGTAGAAAATAGGCATTCAGCAGACTCTAAATCGAGAATGATTTACAATGAACAAATGAAAAAGCATGGCGATACATTGTATACATACACTACAGTACTTATTGTGAATCATATATAAGCTAAGAGCGTAACATATACCGGTACATACATACATATATTATGTTATGTTTACATAAACTGCATAGGCAACCTTTGCCTATACCTGTAGGAGTCAGAGGGCGAGGCTGGGTCAAGTACTACTGCAAGTCCTATGGGCTAACATTGAGTCTGAAGAGGTATGTATTCAGACTGCGGTGGAACCCCAGTGTTGCTTTTCAAAAAGATTTTCGATTAATTTCGATCGCCTCCTCCCAATCATTATTCTGCATTTGTCACTACACTTTGTCTTTGCTTTTGATTTGCATTGCGCCGCCTTTAGTACTGTATGACATTTGCTTCTGGAATTTCTGATCAGGGCGCAATGAACACTGTATACCTCCGCTGCCTTGCCATTGTAGAGCCTGAAGTGGTTGCAGGCTTTGAGATTAAGGGCGATGGTGGAGTCAGGGATGCTTTGCAGGTACACAGCCAACACTTCCTGGGACACGTCATAGTAGTCCAGCTTGTAGTAACATAGTGCCACATACACTTTTAAGGCCAGGAAATCTCTGAAAGATAATATGTATGTTATACATAAGAGAGGGGAGGAATACTAACTGCCAGTATGCCACAAAATATGTTTGCATTTGATTCCCATTTAATCCAAAGTACAGATCAGTGGTCTATCTAAACTCTAGTTTTCAGCTTTCTCATCCATCCTCCATTCTACTTAAAATGGGCAGTTTACAGTGTAAGCATTTGGCAGATGCGTTCATACATCCACAAATAATGTGCACACAAGTAAGAAGGGGGCAAAGAGACATGGCATGTTCCTGTGGGTATGAATTTACAAAGGACCTGACAGAAGAGACAGAAATTGTCTCTCTGTTTATAGGTGTGAAAAGGTGGTTTGACAATGGGGAAAAGGCTTTCGAGAACCAGTATGACCACAAAACATGAATGAACATGATGTATTTGAGCCTCTTCTACTGCAAGTTGCATTGATATGTAGATTATTAATATAAAGTTATTTTAGGCATCAAAGCGAAGGTAAATAAAAAGTTGAAATTTTCTTACATCAACTCAAACATCTGCCTTATATGACTAATGACATCATGTGGCAGCCAATGGACTTTATTCAAGCTCCCCCAATAAACAGCAAGACCCCCCAAAACAACAAGCCCTCACTTGTGAAAAGGGCAAGAATGTAAATGTATGATTGTCCTAAAACAATCAAAACAAAAGAAGATGTATGATGTTAAGAGCACCCCTCACTTCACACGGATGTCACTTTTCTTTCTAATGTGACTGAATGCAATCTTGTTGCATGTATTGTGCACAGCACCTGTGAGAGACACTATACTAAGTAAATAAGGACCTTGGGGTCCAGGGGCACTCTGCTATACATAATTTACCAAAGAATTGGTTTGCACAAGTTGCTCATGCAAGAATAGATGGTGTAGGGAGGGATGCACATGATTAAAGTGCTATCCTTACTTCCAACCAATCAAATCACAACCCGGCCAATCTCTTCTGGCGTCTTCACTTTTCTGCCCTCACTTTTATCAGGTAATCAATAGTCAAGGTTTGTGTTAACACAGACCCACAAAGCTGGACACAGAAGAGGCTAGCCTCCCTCAGAAAGAAACAGATTTACAAGCTCCTAAAACAGCTTATACAGTAGACCCACTTTTGCCAAATGTGTCCATATAAAGGGATAACAGACCTGTTCTGCAGGAGGATGCGTTTGTAAATGTCGATGGCCTCCTGGTAATGCGAGCGCATGTAGTGGATGGACGCCAGACTCAGCTGATCCTCTGTCACGTCCTCTAGGTTCTGGTGGAAACTCATCAGCCTCTTCTCATCGTTGAACTAACACCCAAAAAGGCAGCAGGAAAAAAACAGCCAATAACACATTTGAACGTTGCCATCTCCATGGCAGGACAGGTCATAATAGGCAAACGTCCTGCAGAAATATAGCAGATCTGCATCTACACGCTCACAATGCATAGGTTGTTTTTGTGGCAATAAAGTATTGAACTTTTAATATTGAGATTCCTCATTTACATGATCTGACATTGGTGTAAAATAATTACACTACAGTAATTATGTCTAATAGGAAAATCACAGATGTCATTGTCAGCGCAAATCAGCATTGTTTGGTAACCGTTTCTGTGTTCTGTGGGAGCTCAAACAAGAGCTTGATCGGGGCGTTGGAAGATAAAGAGGGTGAGAGTGGGAAGGAAGCAGGGATGGAGAATGTAACTGGTGACTGATGTTTTCAAATAATTGTTGAGGGTTAAAACTACAAAGTAAAAAGTAGTGTACTTTTTATAGGTGTGCTGTAGTAATGTACTAGTAATGTACTTTTTATAGGTGTACACCTATACAGCAAATTGATGCTGATTTGTGATATACTGTATATGGTAGGATTTACAACCTTGTGAGCCAAATGGAAGAGAAGTCGGTTCTGGAGTGCGGATGCTGGTGCTACAGGGAACAAGAAATATGATAACAGAATTAGAAAGCAGAGAAAGTAATATATACTTTGTTGGAATCAAAACTAGATCTTCACCAATCACAATGGATGGATGCGCACTAAAAGAACATCTAAATATTAGTACATAAGAAAATGTGTGTGTGTGTGTGTGTGTGTGTGTGTGTGTGTGTGTGTGTGTGTGTGTGTGTGTGTGTGTGTGTGTGTGTGTGTGTGTGTGTGTGTGTGTGTGTGCCTGCGTCTTCATAAGAACAATGCATGTGAAGCAAATCAAATCTGAACACTTGTCATTTGGAATTAATGTAGATATGGTACTTACACTTGGATGCAGCATCCTCTGCCTCTTTATATAGGCCAAGGAAAAATAAAGTACACGCCAAATAGACCCACACATCTGCTGGCGAATCAGGCTGCGTGCTCAGAGACTTGTACTCCTGTCATTATAATACATAAAAAAGGGCACATACAAGGAATATGATCAGGACAGCACAAAAGCAAGTGGGTGGCCTGGCCTCGAATCTTAATTAGAACCAACCGGAGCTGTGTGGTCACAATAGATTGAATAGACCACTGAAGTCTGAACTCAATATCGCTAGAGGGTGCCAAGTTCACGGCTTTGTGTACTTTTGTATTTGTATTATTATTCAGTATGTAGTTGTATTATATATCCACTTTCGCTAGAAACAGACATCAAATATGACTGAATGAGGGTGGTAAACGATACGGAGATACCTCCCCAGCAATGTCGCTGAGACACTTTGCTTATTTGTGGACCACAACACTTATATGACGATTTTTAGATAACCTAATGTTATTCTATTCCAGGTAATGAGCGAGTGATGCGAGTCGCGCTCTATCCTTGAAATACTAAGCAAAACAGATGAATGTGCGCTTGATTGTTGGTAGCCTATAATCTCTATGTTATACACCCAGATACTGTAGAGTCAGACGCCCATGCAGCAGACCCAGAATAATAACTACCTCCATTGCTTTCCTGTAATCTCCCAAGTGAAAGGCACAGTAGCCGATCCAGAGGCCTGCATGCTCCTCTCTTTCACCAACATCTCTCTGGAACTGTTAACGGCAGATTCACACAATTCAGATTCAGACAAAATACAGAATCACACAAAAAACAGACAAATAAAAAACGGACAACGTATAACATACAAACCTGATCTTATCTTGCTTAGTGTTTTTTTCACTGGCATGAAACTTCATGAGATCAGGAGACACAACATTCTTATATTAACCAGTTTCACACTGTAAGGTCACGGTGAGATTGTTGTGCTGTAGGTCTCATGTTGTTAACAGAATCACTTTATAAGAACACCATAAAACAGATTTGTGGCACAAAGTCTCACAATGAAAGAATCTTGCAGAAACAGTGAACTGCTGGCTGTCATCCTAGAAAGATTCCATAGATTTGTCAAATTTCACAACTATGTGTCATCTAGCACAGTGCTTCAGACTGATGACTGATTTTGAAGATCAAAGTCCTTAACTCGCAAAAAAACATTGAATTTACTTGCAAAAAGGGTCATGAAACAAGGAAATAATAAAATAAGCTTAATGACCAAGCCCGATGAAACTGCAGCATCCACTTGTAGTTTGCTATGACTAATAGCAACGGCGTCCAGTATTTGGGCAAAATGTCATACATACAAACATAGCACTAACCAGTAATGATATTTGAGATCCATTGCCCTAGGGGTGTATACCGGGCGCCTGTTTTTCTTAACATGCGTTGTCCGTGACGCGGCACGAAGCCCGCAGCCCGCAGCTACGTTGTAATTCCCTTATTGCTATTTTCGTCACCTTCCCTCTTCCCTTAGCCACTATTCCTTATGACTTGCGACTGGAGGTGTGGTCACAGGCATGTTTGTCATGTAGTACCTTAAGTTGTTAATTTCATCAAATACTGTAGATTTGGGAAATAGATAACAGGATTTAAAAGCACCCGCTAACCTATACAATGTACTCAGTTTGAGAAGGCAGAGCTACGTGCGTTTGTGCGCCTTGGAGATGTCCAAATGGAACAGCTGCTGCATCAGTTCACGTCATCTCTTTATTTATTGATTGTCCTGTAACCAGCTGTAGATTGCCTGCTGTTGGTCACTTCCTTGTGTCCATTGTGTTTGGGTAAGCTACAGGTATATAATATAGTTAAAGACATTAATTAACTTGTGACACATTGCTGCTGATGATTCAGTTTTCACCATGTTTCACCAAATTCAGAATAGATAGATATAGATCCAGAATTGATCAAGTTATGTTTTTTTTGGAAAAGCCGAGTTTTGGGTGCGTGGAGACAGAAAAAGACAGAGAAAAACATGAGGCTGAGGGAGAGCCATGCGCCAGCCGTTAAGAACTTGAACCATTTAGAAGTAGGCATAACGGGTAAAGAGTAAGACAAGGGATGAATAAAAGGCAATGGCAAGACCAACATGAAAGCTACAAACGCGCAAACCACACCATAATGTAACGGGTCTAGGAAGTGTTTAAGGGAAATAGGTTGGTAACGAAAATAGCAACTTTAGCGTTCCCCAATGCTAGGTGATGAGACGAAATTGGAGCCCTTTGTTCCTTCCCCTGTTCTCTCTACACACCAAATACCCAAAACGAAATAATCTACAAGCTCAAAATACATCACCCAATAGGGAGCATTAAAATAAGATAGGATAAGATCACAGCCAGAGAGAAAAGCGAGTAAATGGCACCTTACCTGTAAATGTACTAAAACCCCAATTCCGAAAAAGTTGGGACATTGTGTGAAATGTAAATAAAAACAGAATGCATTGATTTGCAAATCGTTTTCAACCTATATTCATTTATTTTTTTAAATTATACAATCTTTTGTAAATTGATCCCTGCAACACGTACCAAAAAAGTTGGTTCTCGATGTTGTAAAACGTGCAGAATGTGCGGCTAGGCATTGTCTTGGTGAAATAATCAGGGATGTCCCTGAAAAAGATGTTGCTTGGATGCCAGCATGTGTTTTCCGAAGTAGCTCCAAAACCTGGATATGCCTTTCAGCCTTGATGGTGGCTGTCACAGATGTGCAAGCTGCCCATGCCATAGCCAGTAACACACCCCCATACCATCACAGATGCTGGCTTTTGAACTTTGTGCTGGTAAAAATCTGGATAGTCTCTTTACTCTTTTTTTTTTCAGAGGACATGACACAGTAATATCCCTTACACAATGATGTCAGTTTTTAATGCAGAGCCACTTGAGGGATCAAAGGTCACAAGTATTCGGTTTTGGTTTTCGGCCTTGTCACTTTAGTATAGAAAGTTCTTCAGATTCTTTGAATGTTTTGATTAATGATTATATTATGGACTGTAGATGATGAAATCACCAAACTCCTTGCAATTGAATGTTGAGAAACATTCAATTGCAAAAAACCGTTGGACCATTTTCTCACAGAATTGTTCACAAAGTGGTGAACCTCGCTCCATCTTTGATGAACGACTGTGAACGACTGGGATACCCAATCACGATATTAAACTGTTTAAAATTAACCTGTTTGCCTGTTCCAAACAGGCGTTATTTGTGTATTCATCACCTTTCCCAGTCTTTTGTTGCCTGACCCAACTTTTTTGAAACGTGTTGCAGGGATACACAAAAAAATAAGGTTTATCAGTTTGAACATTAAATATCCTGTCTTTCATTGTAGATATCTAGTCCTGAATGTATGTCATGTGAATGAATCAACTGCATGCGCACTTGCATTATTACCTCTAAAAGTGTCAAGGCCCCAAGATAGTCTCTCTGTTGCAGGTACTCATTCAGACAGGGAATCTTTTTTGTCTTGTTTTTCTTCTTCTTTTCATTCAAACCGGCAGGAGCCTCTCCCCCCACAGCCGGCTTTAAGCGTGAAAGGATCTGAAGAATTATATTTAAAAAAGACTATTCAGCATAAGATCTTCTCAAGAGCATCTGCTTATGGACAACAATCTACTGTACTGTATGCGTGTAGCAATGAGACTCGGCACCACCTGGGGGTTCCACAGTGCCTAATATGATTTGGGGGGAGGGGGTCTCCAGATGACATTAAAATGTAATCTTAATGAATGAAAGAATGAAAGAAAGAAAGAAAGAAAGAAAGAAAGAAAGAAAGAAAGAAAGAAAGAAAGAAAGAAAGAAAGAAAGAAAGAAAGAAAGAAAGAAAGAAAGAAAGAAAGAAAGAAAGAAAGAAAGAAAGAAAGAAAGAAAGAGGTGTCATGCTTAAAAAGTTAGAGAACCACTGCAACTGGCTGACGCTGTGTACATCTATCAGCCTCATATACTGTATACACTGTTTATGGTGTGTCTGTGTGCCAGATTGAGTATAGTACTATGCTAAATAAAAGGCAGATAGGCCAGAATTGAAGTGTAATGCGTATTTAATATTTTCGGTGAGCATTACCTTACTATTATTGTTTTGTATCACTGCCTAGTGCCTACTGTTGTGAGCGTGTGAGAAATTATTACATACAAAGCATTGAAATCAATAATAGTTATGATTCTCTCTCTCTCTCTCAAACACACACACACACACACACACACACACACACACACACACACACACACACACACACACACACACACACACACACACGCACACACGGATTAAGAATACAATTTTGCTTCCTTATTATCAGTTTAAGTCAAATTAGCTCATAGCACTACATTCGTTCACATTACTGTCTGTCTGAAGCTCTGATTAGTACTCACCATGTCGAGGGATCAAGTCCTCCTTGTGGACTTGCTGGTTTGTTTATCTCTAACCAAGGTAACGTACATACAAGATGGTAAACGAAATCAATTCGAAACAAAAAGTCGTACTACCAAGGCACTAGAGTTCGTTGGTGCAAACATTACATCATAACGCATTACACTTAGAAGCCAGAGTCCAGATTATAGTCGATCAATTACAATCCTGTTGGTTTTGCTAACATGTGCAAAACACTGTAGCTAAACCATAAGAGTAATAACAAACAAACTGATTCCAACTGTGCACCACTTCCCATCCATGCCTTTTCAAAATAAAATACTAGTGCGCGTCAACACGCCACAAGTCTTTTGACACCACCTTTTTGACACCAGGGCACTGGGGCAGGCCCACTATTTATTCAGCATTTTAGCCACGGTCCACCATTTGAGGGCATTTTAGCCCCAAAGACCCCAAAACTAAAGATCTCTTTTGCTCTTTTGCTTTGCAGGTCCATTTGGTTTCATGTTTACTCTCTCAAGAGTTACATCTGGCTAACCAACTTTCCATCTGGTTAACCAACTTGGCTGGGACCACCTGGAACCCAAGGACCACTGGTTTTCAACCAGTGGTCCAGGGGACCACTGGTTGAAAACCACTGTCCTAAAGGGAAAATCAAACGTTTTATGGTAAAACAAGTATGTCAATAAAGTAAATAAAACATAAGTAGCGACACTAACACCCACATCCATGGCGTTATAAATAACTTTAATTGTGAAACACCAATACGTATGACGGCCAAAGCGGAAGTAGCTCCGCTTGTTGTGAGTGACTTCATGATGGATGAGTACTGTTGCTTAGCAACGAGTAGAGCGCTCTAGGCTCTGGCAACGACCATCATACCGAGGGGTGGCTGCGTTGTTGTCGCGCAATTAGCGTCAAATCAAATGCAACTTGAAAATGTCATGGAAAAGCAAAAGTGAAATTCAAAAATGTTTTAGTAAGCTAACTGTTTTTAAGAGATCGTGTCATGAAGCGTGGTCGCACAGCCCCGGTGGCCTAATGGATAAGGCACTGGCCTCCTAAGCCAGGGATTGTGGGTTCGAGTCCCATCCGGGGTGTAACGTTTTCGCTACATGTCCCTCCTTTTTATAGGCTACTGTATTCTGAATGAATGAATGAAATTTTTATTTAACAGAGATGAGAGTTATTGCACAAGTCAAGTACACACTGCTACAAAACTGATAACAGCTTGGAGAATTACAGTACAATTCAAGTACAACTGCATCAAATCTGAAAAAGCTGATTGGACACACTAGTTAAGCATACACTTGTTTACAATAGTGGCCAACTTGTTCATCCTTTTTATAGGCTACTGTATTCTGATCCGTGTTATTGATTTAATTGCGTTTTTTTGTGTGAACTTCCAGTATCGCGGCTTAAGACAATTATTCTTGATGAAGAATAGTCAGATTTCACCACTGGGTGGCAGTCTTTATATTGTAATGTTTCATAAAGCTGCTTCCTCTTTTGGGGTCTCTCATCTCAAAGACCAGCTTAACTTGATGTGGAATGGATCATTTAACTCGTCTACGAGTCTCTTTCTCCACTCTTTTTCCTAACATCTTCCCCATTTTGGTGAACTATTTTTGTTATTTTCATGCCGTGATGAACTGAACACATATCCCAGATAGCAAAATCCATTGATTCAACGTTGAATTTTGGTTATCTAACCAAAATTCAACGTTGAATCAATGGATTTTGCTATCTAGCCTACTTTAAATGCCATGCCCTGGCCCTATATGCCACACAACAGTGACCGCGTGATTCAAGCACTGAAACTAAGTAGCCTACAGTAAAGCACATGGCTATGAATGAATGAATGAATGAAATTTTTATTTAACAGAGATGAGAGTTATTGCACAGGTCAAGTACACACTGCTACAAAACTGATAACAGCTTGGAGAATTACAGTACAATTCAAGTACAACTGCATCAACTCTGAAAAAGCTGATTGGACACACTAGTTAAGCATACACTTGTTTACAATAGTGGCCAACTTGTTCATTTCATAGAGGCATTCAAGTACCGTACATACAAAACAACTACTTCAGTAAAAACAGAAGTAGCAAATCATGGAGGCAAAATCATAGTGGAGGTAAAAAGGGAAAAGAGAAATGTACAAAGAGGAGAGGCGGGGTGGGTGGGGGGATTTTATATACATTTTTGTTTTACAGAGGCCAGTTAAGAATTGCAGCCATCTGTAGGTGCCCTTTGAGAGCGGTTTTGAAGGAGTCAAGGGATTTACATGCCTTTATGACTGTTGGTAGGGCATTCCACATTTTGGTGGCATATGAGCGGAAGGAGTTAAGACCCTTGTTTGTGCCAAATCTGGGTTGGACATGGTTAGTAGCACTCCCTCTGGTGTTGTGGGAGTGTACTTCATTGACATTAAGGAAGTATTTGGATAGGTATAAGGGTATTTTGGTAGAGTATCGTATTTTGTGGACCAAACCCATTGCGAGATGTTGTACTCTGTCGTCAACCCTAAGCCAACCCAAACTGTCGAAGTGGGCAGGGGTGAGGTGGGTTCGAGGTGTGAGGCCAAGTAACAGTCTGACAAGTTTGTTTTGGGAGGTCTGTAGCCTTGTTTTTAAGGTTTTTGAGGTGCTGTGGTACCAAGAGGTGCAGGCATAGTCAAAGTAACCTTGAACCAGGGCTCCAGTTATGGTCTTCAGAGTGTCTTTCTCGACCAGTGAGGAGATCCTGTATAGGAATCTAGTTCTTTGGTTGACCTTTTTGATTACGTTGGTGGCCATTTTATCACCGGAAAGATTTGCCTCCAGGATGGAACCCAGGTAGGTAATTTCTTCTTTCCGGGTGATAATGGTTTCCCCCACTTTGACAGTGAAGCCATCTGCCTTACTGAGCTTAGCATTTGTACCAAAGAGTATGGATTCAGTTTTACCAAGGTGTAGTGATAGTTTGTTATCGGCGAGCCATGTGCAGATTCTACTGAGTTCGGAGCTGAGGACTTTTTCGACCTGCTGTTTGTTCTTGTGCGAGACCAGCAGTGCTGAGTCATCGGCAAACAAGAACAATTTGCAGTCACAGGCAGATGTCATGTCGTTCACATATAGAAGGAACAGTAGAGGCCCCAGTATGCTCCCTTGTGGAACACCACAGCTCACAGGGAGGGGAGGGGACAGAGCTCCATCCACCTCCACCATCTGTTCTCTCCCCTCAAGGTAGGACTGCATCCAGCTCACTGATATGCTATCGAAACCAATTGCTCTCAGTTTGTTAAGCAGTATGGAGTGGTTCACGGTGTCAAAGGCCTTTTGGAGGTCCAGCATGACCATGCCGCAGTATTTGCCATCATCCACTTCCTGCCTGATGTGGTCGCTCAAGTAGAGGAGGCATGTGTCAGTGGAGTGGGATTAATTGTTTCTTTTGGGGTCATGTTTCCGTTTTTTACGGACGAAAATGAAATCCTGTGTGTCATAGTGACAGACAGATATGCAATACTATGCAACAGCGTATAGAAGTAATCAAATTGGGCTAACAAATATGTAGGCTGAACAGAAAATGTATGGCTATTTTGTGGTTAAAGGGATATTAGGCCTACAGTTCAAAAGGAGCATCTGAGGAGCATCTCTAGATCAAAGCCTTCTAGTGGGAAGGCTCAAGATTGACTTATTGGTTGGTTGTTTTTCGTTGGTTGGTTGGAGTACAGCTGACCACACAGCAGTACAAACACTGTTAGTGGTGGACGACCCCATAAAGCGTTACACTTTTTACATGAAGGTCCACCTTGTTCAATACATCATGACAGAGATACAAATAGGCCTAGCCTACTAATAGCAAAAACGGAGGAGAGGGAGAGAAAATATATGGGCCTAGGCTACTCTAAAATGACTATGAGATATAGACCTATTCAGTTTAGTAGGCCTATAGGATATCCCATTCTACATCACAGCTTAAAGATGGAGTGCCATGATAAAAAAAACACACACACACACACAATCATCAGGCATTACTGTTATATAAAGATGAAGAATTATTTCAAAGTAAGTGTACAGTATTTAATAAAACGTTTTTATGTGGGCAATCCCAGCAGTTCAGAAAGTATGCCTGGTTCGAATGGTGCGTGGTAATGGGCAGAGATGCACCTAAACTGAAGCCACACCCACGTATTAGAGTTTTTTCATTGGCACGTTTGATTGTCGAGCTTCAGCCTCTGGGAAGAAACCCATACAAAAGGAAAATATCAATGCACGTAACAATAACACGACAGGGTCTATACTGTCAACTCTTAAACACCTGGAAAATTGAACAAAAAAATAATATATATATACAAAAATCACGGCACTCCATCCTTTCACAGCCGTTTTTGTTCAGTTTCATCGTTCATCCCAAACAATATTGCTCAATGCTCAGCCAAGACAGGTCTAGATTGCCATTTTGTCTGACTGTTGTCTGACTACTGGCTGTTAAATGATAGTGCTAGCACTATCATTTAACAGATATGAAATTACAGGCATAAAAAACAAATATGGAACACAATTTTATACAATATATAGATTCCCAGTTTAGCCTCTTTCAGCAAAGTGGTCCTTGGCCTTTAAAAACATTGAAGACTTCAAGTTTCTATCTTGTAGTTATTGACAGGATCTGACCAAGAGAAGTAACTTCTCTTGGTCATATACCAGTACGCATACTTTGGTCATTTCACTATATAGCCTATATTATAGGCTACGAGTCAAATCTGCCAGTCCAAAAATAAAAAGCACAAAAAAAGGTATTTCCCCCTCTCTTTTATTGGTTTAATGTGTTTACGCATGGGATATCAGCCTGGACACCCATAGGTTTCCTCAGGGTGTTTTTTACTGACAATATTTAGGGTTAAGCTAATGCTATGATGTCTGCTCGCTTCTCCTCAACAAAGTCTATAGCCCTGTTGACATAGGTCAATGTCATATCCTTTATGTAGTGGAAGGTGGGCGTAACAGATTCAGAGTAGAATTTCCATGCCATAGGCCTAAGCCTTTGGCATGTATTACTTTCCATATCTGTTAAACGAGAATAGAGATCCATTGTCTTGGCATAACCTTCCTCCCGCTCCATGTCAAGCCCTTGCACCTTCCACCTCAAGTTCGCTTGTTGTGACTCCAAGAGAGCAATCTTGTGCTCCATGTCAGCCAAATTTTTCTGAGCTGCTGTCAGCTGCATGAGCACATTCTCATAACTGTTTGCAAGGTTCTGGACATCCTTTATGAGGTTCTGGTGTTGTCTGATTATGTAGAAGTGGCAAATGAAGAGACATAGGAGACATAAGGCCCTGGTGCGCCTTGCCGTGACATGTCTTGCCGTGGCTTGCATTGGTTGAGTAACAGAGGGGGGCTCCTCAAGCGGTTCCTGTGATTGGAACACATGGAGACCAACCTCAAATTCCTCATCACTGCTGGTGGTGGTGCTGGTAGCAATGGTCCTCGGCATTCGTCTTCGCACAGATGTAGGGGAGCTTCCTGCCGTTTCATTCTCACTGCCGCTAGAGTATTCCACTGCTGACTGATATATGGGAGAAACTTTTCCTGGTTGATGTACAGTGGAATCTCTTTCTGGTTCACTGAAGGTATACATGCAGCTAGAAGATGTTCCAAGGTCAAAGTCCTTGTTGGCTGCCGCCTTTTCTAGCTCCGTGGCATGTTTGTCCTTTCTGACATCTCCTAAAGTCATACGATCAATGTCATCGGTGGATACGGAGGAAACTGTTCCTGGTTGGTGTAAGGTTTCCCCTCTCACGGTGTCCACCAGTGAATCTTGACTTAAGTTTTGTAGCCCTGGCTCTATTGTCACCGAAGCACAATACATCCCTGGCTCTACGGTCACTGAAGCGCTCTCTAGGAGTTCGCTCACAGTGTCAGTATCCGATCCCAAGAGATCAGATTCATTTTCCAATATATTCTGTGACGACTCTGACATTTTCTCAGTCGACGACATTGTCTTGACACAATTGACCAATTATAGGGAAGAAGATAGGAAACAATGAACGAAATAAACAAGATAACTGGTATAAGCACAGGAACTGTAGTCTCAAACTTCATCACAATCTTTGTGCCTACAGTGTACACTTAGATATAGATTCTGCAAAGAAATGTGATGACACTCCTGGATGTCACGCTTTGACGTCACCTTGTAACTCATCCCTTAACGAGATCTGTCTCCACCAGCTCAGGTCACGTCACCCTGTGGGGGTGACGTAACAGTGACTGGTGGTGACTCACCAGTTTCAACCTTCGGGTGACGTAACAGCGAACGGACAGATGTACGGACGGACAGACGTATGGACGGACGGACAGGGGGTGAAACAAGTTACCACCTTACGGAGGAGATAATATCTTTGCTCATTTAGATATGATGTAAGTATTCCCTACAATGTAAACAGCGTTTAATGGTTTGGTTTAATTTACATCATATTTAGCGGAATTATCAGCTCTTATCATCATGAATTATCTCATACTTTCAAATCAGACTGCATGTTGCCTGGCATTGGTGGATTCTGGCCTATCAGAATGCCTGTTGCCTGTGATTGGTTTGCTGATTAGCTCGTTTATATATGACGTAAATCTTCCTTTCAATGTCAATGTTGTTTAATTATTAGATGTTTAAATTAGGCCATAAGAAGTGGGCATCTGAAATAATTTCTCCGTTCATCGTCAATGGCAAAACCTGAGACAGGCAGGGAAACAATTTAGCAGACCTTTGACCAGAATTCTCTTACTGTGGTCAATGGCCTTAAAACAGAGAGGTGTTAGGCAATATTACTTGCTCACCATTAGAAGTAACTGTAATATTATTACTGTTTCATAGGACATCATTTTGTTATATTACTAATATGTAAGTAATATTACTTACTAGTCACACTCATCTCTGCTTATAAGGTAGTTAAAGTTGCTATAGAAGACTGAACCATATGTGAGTGACACCTGCAAGATAAATAGATAATTGCACCGTGCAGCCTGGCCTACATGTCACTCTGGCATTTCACTTAATTGGAGTTAATTATTAACTCTGCAGGTTGTTGGCTTGTTGCTGAGGAACTGCAGGGCTAATTGGATACTATGGAAAAAAGCACCGTTGTAGCATTTGTCCCCTTCATACATGAAAGCCTACCCTAGACACCAGGGGGTCTCCTATCTCCCCTGTCACCTTTCAATGTAAGTGTTAATGATCATGTACAATACGCAGCTAGCAATGTATTTAATTTTGTTTCTAAATAGCAAGTCATTTGAGAGCTAGTAATTGGTCCTCACTAATGTTCATGATTAAACTTTACAAGGGGTACAACTGAGGTACAACTGAGATAAAACCCATAGTCTGAACATTGCAGTGTGAAAGCTGTATCCTCTAAATATTACAACCCATAGTGAGCTTGCTGCACTTATGATGATGCTTGATGCAATTGCAAAAAATGCTTTTAATTAAAAGTAAATAATCTGAATGTGCTTAAACTTATCAAACGCTACTTTTGCTATCCATTTGAACCACCAGCATCCCTATTCAGGGTGGAATGTTCACCAAATGCAGTCGATCAATAAGCTTACAATGTGTTGTGACTAGTTTGTAACAATACATTTTAACAGCAATACAATATACTTCACAAAAAATGGTTTACGATACAATACATGGATGATTTTGGTTCATAATTGCAATCCGATTCAATGATTTGAAATTGATATTAATGATATTAAATATGTGTGAAATTGATATTAATGATATTAAATATGCGTGAAACATGCAGATATAGAGCATAAATTATAATGGATACAAATTATATGTAATGATATTGCCTATAAATAAGTAAAAACAGTGATCTGGCAGATGGACATTATAGTTGAGCACATGATGTGCTTAAATTGCTAAATACAATGCACAAATGTTGAGTATTGGTAATGATTTGATACCGATTATTTCCAATGCAAAACAATACAATACAAAGTCAAACAATAGGATACAATATTTTCTGTTTACATAATGATGTACTTAGATTTTTTTTTTATTTTTTATTTTTTATTTTTTTCGATTCAGTTACTATATCATTACACCTGGAATTGTGAGTGAGTAAAGTACAATAAAATGTATATTGTTTTAAAATGTAAACAACCTTTTCCATTTTCTCTTTTATTTCTGATCTGTCTCTGTTGCCACAAAACTCGTGTCTGAGTCTCACACACCACAGGTGCACCGCAGGTGTTCAAAACTGCACACAGCATGTCCCGTCAAATCAAGTAGCCTCTGTATTGGCATTATTGCAAATCTCTATGTTCATTTATATACTCTTGTTCTGATACAGGTTTTGGAATTACTGTTCTATCTGTGTGGGTGACTAAAGTAGCTTACACTGTCCCTGGGAAAACTACACTGCTAGTTGGCTCTGCTAATAATACATTCCTCAACATCAAAACAAACCTACCAACCAGGCAAATGGATTTCTAGTCATTCAGCTGTAGCTTCTAACCCAGTCACCTCCTACACAGACAGAACAAATGCACACATGGCTACACTTTGATTGACAGGAGATGTTATGTTGCTATGCAAAGCATTCTGTTGGTGGATGACATCAAATACGACTGAAGGAGGCTGCTGCAGAGTGTGGACTGAAACACTGTACACGTGCAGGCATACCTACAGGCCAGTGTTGGGACATGTGCACTACGTACTGTAACTTAATATATTACATATTACCAAAATGCACTGCAGTAACTTGTAATATAAATATATTACTTAACAAAAAAAAAACTAATATATTATACTTCTTGTTCTGCATTACTTTCACTATTACTGTCTCGTTGCATGCGTTCTTGTGAAATTACCTTCACGACTGCAGAAGTTAAATAATTACTAAATAATTTTCTATAATTTGTCATCAAATTATTTACTGGCTTCCATGAATTCAAGGAATACATTTACCTCCTGTGTTAACTGTCCATAGCTGAGTAGGATGAGGTAGGTCTACATTTAACTCCTGTGTTAACTGTCCATAGCTGACTAGGATGAGGTCGGTCTACATTTAATTCCTGTGTTTACTGTCCATAGCTGAGTAGGATGAGGCAGGTCTACGCCAGGACTGTTTTCAGGAGTGACGTTTTTTTTTTTTTTCCCAAGTTGATTTTATATGGATTTGTCCAGATAGCCAAGTGGGCTTGATTTATTGTAGGTATGCCACTGGCCTACGCAATATTTGATTATTAGTGATACTAAATATATAATTATATATTTTGTAAAACTTTTTTTAATTAATGTGTAATAGTAATAGTACTACTAATAGTACTACTAATACTAATAGTACTAATCAGACAGTAATATTGTAATATAACATATTGCTTTAAAATGAAGGTAATACTTAATAAGTACTAAAACAAACAATAAGGCACGCACATCCAAAACTAAATGCCAGGTGCTGGGCCGAAAAACAAACTAGGAAGAAATAAATGAGGTCCGCACACTGGACTGAAGCTCCAAGTTAAAGGTGTTTATTTCACCATCTTCTCTATGGTGAAATAAACACCTTTAACTTGGAGCTTCAGTCCAGTGTGCGGACCTCATTTATTTCTTCCTAATACTTAATAAGTATTAAGTAATATATTAATAAGGTAAAGTAATATTCCCAACACTGCAGGCAGCCCAGACAAACATTATAAAACCATGTGCCTGTTCTTTTCCTTCTGTGACAGCGTTGGATAGAGAGAACTATTTACACATTTTAAAACTCAAACGTAGTTATCAGTCATCAGTATGGTCCCTCTGCTTTCCCAGTTAGCAGTTAGTGCTATGGAGAGCAGCTCATCTCTCTTTCTCTCTCTGATTATTGTCTGCCATTTTATGTATGGGACACACTTGAAGTATAAAAAGGGCATTGCAACAACTGTATCCGGGGATTTACAGGGGAGGGGAGTGTTCTATTTGTACACAAATTGGGACTTATAAATTGCGCTACTAAAGATTGGATTCATCCTGGGCTCTAAACTGACTCTCCCTCTCCAGCTGGGGCACTTGATGGAGGCCTTATGTCCTAACCGAACATCACCTTTAGCTTTAGCTCCATCCGGACATCACCTTTAGCTCCATCATCACTGTCCTTCGCCAGGTGTTCTTTGGTCCGCTTCTCTTTCCTTTCCCAATGGGGTCCATTTCAAGGCAACCTTTGGTAACCTTTCATTGGGCATCCTTAATACATGACTGAGCCATCTTAATCTGTGTTTTTTTTTTTATCTTGAGGGACATATGAGTGCTCCCTAGTCTTCTTAAAAAGTTCATCATTCAAGATTTTAACCTTATAAGAAGACAGGGAGCTCTCATATGTCCCTCGAGATAATAATAAAAAAAAAAAAAAACACACACACACCGTGTCCAACCAAGGAAACCCCCTGTCAGGTGAAAAGAAGGCAGCATTGCATGATGCCAGTCTAATGCCCAGGTTGGCGGAAGCTGTGTAGAGCCCAGGATCATCAGCGTCTCAACTCCTATCTTCATGCCTACTTTTTTGGTTTGTGTATTATGGAAAATACACTACAGGAGTTAAAAATGGGTTACGAAATTGTGGGTATAAACGAAATTGTGGGTATAAAATTAATTGAGAGAGAGAGAGAGAGAGAGAGAGAGAGAGAGAGAGAGAGAGAGAGAGAGAGAGAGAGAGAGAGAGAGAGAGAGAGAGAGAGAGAAATTTGGATTTAACATAGGGAGTCCGGGGTCTATATCAATCTGAAACGTGTTCATTTATAGGACATAAATGAACACAAGTTCATGAATCACACACATAAGGTATCCAATGATAGGTAAGCATCGGGATAGAATGAAAACAACAAATTTCTGACACACAGTCTTGCATGTTACTCTGTAATGTCAGTTAATTAGGTGCTTTTCATTCCCAGTGTTCTGTCAGCAAATTGTACACACATACACATTGTGTTTCTGTGCACAGATACAAAAATAAGATTACATAAATAATAAAAACATTATATAAATACATAAATAACACAAAAATGTTAAATGTCAGGGAATAAATGCCATTTTTGGACATTTTTACAACTAAAGTGGACACTGGACAAAATCCCTTCTATGTTTCGGCTAGTGTGATATACGCACACGTTCAGGGAGCCCTCTACACCACCATGCCCTCAGCTAAGAAGCACATGTGTAAAATAAAAACTGGCGTGGCATATACAGTAGTGACCTCCGAGGTCAAAAATCACACCATTTTTGGACATTTTTCTGACTAAAGAGGACGCTGGACAAAAATCCCTGCTATATTTCGACTAGTGTGACATAGCCACGCCTTCAGGGAGACCCCCTCTACTCCACCATACGCTCAGCTAAGAAGCACATGTGTAAAAAATATAATTGGCGTGGCATATAGTGACCTCCAAGGTCAAAAATCACGCTATTATTGGACATTTTTGTCTAAGAATCCTATCTAAACAATCTGAAAATGTAGAGGGTCTCCCTGAACGCGTGGCTATGTCACACTATTGAAACATAGCAGGCATTTTTGTCCAGCGTCCTCTTTAGTTGGAAAAATGTCATGCCAAAATTGGCATGATCTTTGACCTCGAGGTCACTATATGCCACGCCAATTTTTATTTTACACATGTGCTTCTTAGCTGAGGGTATGGTGGTGTAGAGGGTATCTCCCCGAACACGTGGGTATATCACACTAGTTGGAATATAGCAGGGATTTTTGTCCAGTGTCCAATTTGTATCCATTGAGATAGCATTTTTTCATTTGTGTGTTTATATAACGTTTATATATCGTAATTTTACTTTTGTGTTGTACTTTTGTGTCTGTGTCCAGAAACATTATGTGTAGTTTAAATGTGCAAATAGATCGATCTTTTATCTTATCTGCCAATGTCTTTTAGAGCATATACATCTCAACTTTTACTTTGAAGTCCACCAGAGTCTTATATTTGCCAGCTCTGCAACAGGAAGTTTTATATTTGCTGACGGAACACAACTCTTTTCAGTTACTTCACTGTGTTAACTGTGTTGCTAAGGAACTGGATATACTGTATGGAATCTCTATTATATATGCCGCCAATGACAGTACAAAAGAAATGACCACATCACACTAATGGCTGTTTTTCTTATCCTCCATCTCAAGTGAATTGCAATGTTTGTGTTTAATGTTGATGGACAACACACACACACACACACACACACACACACACACACACACACACACACACACACACACACACACACACACACACACACACACACACACACACACACACACACTCAGTGTGTATATTATACACACTCAGTGTGTATATTATATTCATGATGCACAAATTCCAGAAGCCATCATCTCATCTGAGGCTTGTGGAATTGCTAGGCTTCAGTTACCTGCCTCTCTGTGACTGACAGCTATTGATGGGGGTGACTCAGTCAGTCTGAATATTTTATTCTTGCAAGCCCGTGTCCAAATGACATAATCAGAATGAGATAAGCAAGGTGGGAGGGCCTGACAGGTAATCATCATACGTACCATTTAGTAACATTTTTTTAGTTAAATGCAGAGATTGTTTTGGGGACTTGCTTGCTAAGAGGAATTTAGGAAATATGGTAATGTTTCCTTGCAACTTGCAGTGGATCAACTCTTTCATATCAACTGTCTGGTGCTGCTATACCCATAACCTTGTACAGAGTGACAGTGGTGTAAGGTTACAAAGTACTAAAGTATTGTACTTAAATGCAATTATTTTTTTGTTATTTTTGCTCTACTCAAGTATTTCCAATTGCCAAGCCTACTTGGGAATGAAGCAAGTTGCGAACAATGGCAGTGCCAATACCTGTTGTCATTTTTTAAAATGTGAAATGTGGCCCCCAGATGGACCCCAGCCGTCTTGTATGGAGAGCTGTCAACAGGCTCCAGACCTCTTGGGCATAGATAACTGGGAGGTGCAAAAGACTGTGGCGTTAGGAGACAGACTGTCGCTGCAGGAACTGCAGGCTAAGGGACATCAGAGGACACTGTGTGAAAGAGCCCCCACTCCTGTGGCAGTCCCCTCTCCACTTGTCTGCACTAGACTGCCACTCCAGAGTGGGCCTGTTCAGTCACAGCTGCCAACCACTGCAAGAAAACCTGACCACTAAGAAGCAATCCATCGTCATCACTGATGGACGGATGGCTATGATCTGGTCAGATCATGGAATGTAAGAAAAAATCAGCTCCATATATGGAGACTCAAGGCCGGCCACTACACTCACTGTGGTGGTGTGGAAGTCGGTGGGTAAATGCTCCTTGAATTACTTGGATTACAGACATACAGTATAGGTGTGTACACTGTGTACTAACACACAAAGGGTTATGGTAGCACCACCTTGTGAGCTTGTAGATCAGCTATTTTCAGTGATTGTTTTCACCCCCAAAACAGGGGTTAGTGCTTAACTACTAAATACAAAACATCTTTTCTCACAAAGCGTTACCACGGTTTTGGACAACACTCAGAGCATCCAGGCCACAGCTGGTACCAAATAAGTAGTTGGCACTCTCCACAGATGCCAGTGGATTGACAATTAGCCAGGGCCGCTAATAACAATCCTACTGAGATCAAAAGGATCTTCCATGCAGTGGTGAACAGCATGCATTGTCAGCACCAGACAGGTGGAGATAAAGCAATCACCAGTGTGTGTGTGTGTGTGTGTGTGTGTGTGTGTGTGTGTGTGTGTGTGTGTGTGTGTGTGTGTGTGTGTGTGTGTGCGCGCAGTATGTACTGTATATGCAGCAAATCTGTCTGTTATTTTACATTTCTTATTTCAAGGTTACAGTAGACTCAAAAACCCACATTGATTAACTGAGTGAAGTTATTATTATAACACGTTTATTCTTATTTATTTTTATTCACAGTTCTGCGTGTCCCATAGGCTACATTATGCAATATACAAAGAAATCTCACACTGTGGCAAGGCAACACGATTTCGCTTGCTCGTTTGGCACTAATTCTACCTAGCTATACTGTAGATCAGCAACACATTACAGTATTGTGAGTTCACATGGTCACAAAATGGGTTCTGTGGAGAGGTATTCATCAGAATCCCGTCATTACTTTACTTGGGATGCTAGCAGGAGTCATTGTAAACATTCAAATCAACATTCAATACAATATTTAAAGTCGGTGCCAGGAAATAAATAAACTGTCTGATACTATAGTTTCACCTCTTGACATTCCAACTTGACAAAAATGTCAGTGTATAATGAAATGAACAAATAACAATCAAAGCTGAATGAAATATAGTGGGAAACCTCAGTGATTTGACTACAGGTCATTACTCACATATTGATATATATATTACTAGACCTGTACGAGCCAGTCAGCCACTTGAGCAAAATGCTACTTGGGAACCTTGTCAACTTGTCATAGTACAAACTGTCTGTGTCCCTGTTGTGCCAAGTGCCCATACTGTATGAGATGTATGCATCTGTCTGCCTACCTGTGCTGCACACTGACTGTGAAGTGGACTGTAAGTAATCTCTCAATCAATTGGCAGGTGTGGTGTTCAATCAATTTGCTGAGCCAGGGGCTGGAAATTGCACAGGTGAGGGGACTTTCACTGATTAGACTTACTGGCAGAGCCTTCATGACCAAAGCCTTTTGTGGCGTTTATGGACAATGGTGTGTCCCACAGACTTGAGTCCTCGCACTCCACTCCCGTCTTGGGTGTGGAACGTGTGTGGCCTATTTGAAGTCAGTGGGGAAAGCTGTTGAGTTACGCGCTGCATTACAACGACACAAATGCACGCAGACGTTGCACATTTCTAATTAGATGTTGACACCCAATTGTTTTCTAAAATATTTCTTATTATTAGTAGTTCCTACTGGGTAGGGGATATCACAAACCCAATCCCTCCCTCTAGAGGTCACAGCTGACCACAAAATAGAAAGACCTACAGAAGTAGTGTGCGTGTATAGTATTAGTACATGAAGGTGCTAATGAGGTCTTAAAAGTTAGAGATTATAGTAACTAGTATGTACAAGAGCAAAAAGCCCCTGAGTAGGCCAATACAATACTTGATATGAGTGAAGTATGCACATTACAATCATTAGAAAAGCACAATAGCCACATATTCTAATACGGTAAATAGTTACACTCTCTGTTAACTCAGAACTGTTATTATGTATTAACCACTTAAACCCTCTATAGTCTTAAACTGTACTTGCTATACAACTTGACCTGAGTTGGTTGTATTTGGTCTACTCTATTTTAGCTCAGAACCGAACTTTTCACCAAAAACGATTACATGCTCACAGCTTCAGCGAAAAACAAGACATCATACAGTCATGTTATACCAGCGTGCCGCACGCTTTTCAAATAGGTTTGCTATAAAATAATAATTTTAATAATAATAATAACTTTAAATAAAATGTGGAATATTTGGAAAAGTTTGCTACAGGGTTCCCTGGCACAAATCAGACGCAGGTTAGGTGCACATTACCGTAATTTCTGAACTATAAGCCGCACCTGAATACTGTATAAGCCACACCAGCTAAATTTGGGGCAAAATACAGATTTTGCCATGTATAAGCCACACCTCACTATAAGCCGCACCTGACAACAAGCTTCATGTTAGAGCAGTGGTTTTCAACCTTTTTGATCCCAGGGTCCATTTCAGCATTTGAGCCACAGACCACCATTTGACAACATTTTCACCCCACAGAATTTTGGTTTTGTTCACAATTCCAGGATGGATTTTCGCAAACAAAACAGGCAAAACATCAAAATGAGATCAAAATGATCATGACTTATTAATTAAGTGCTGCTAATTTGGATGGTGAATATCATAACTCTTGAGAGTGTAAACATGAAACCAAATGGACCCGCAAGGGTACATTTGGTTTCATTTTTACGCTCTCAAAGAGTTACACCTGGTTAACCAACTTTCCATCATTTAGTCTGGAGGGCCTGTCTGGAACCCTCTCAGGGACCACTGGTGGTCCCCGGACCACTGGTTGAAAACCCTTTTGAAAAAAAAAAAAACATAGATTGGCCGCACCATTGTATAAGCGGCAGGGTCAAAAGCATGTGAAAAAAGTAGCGGCTTATAGTCCGGAAATTACGGTAATTTTGGGGTCCATGACATAAAAATATTAGAGAACCACCAGGTTAAAATAATGAAGTTATTGTGAAGCAAGTCCAAATAAGCAAATACACTTCAGGAAGAAGCCGAAACAAGCACCAGCCGCAACTACCAATTATTTACAAGCAACTTCACCTCACCAAAAAATGTACACCATAACTCCAATAGCCTCCAGTGTATTCCACGGCTGCAGTTTGCCGCCCAGCTGATGAAAAATAATGTAGCCGTTACCTTCAAAACACTCCAATGAGACACTTCAGTCATATACCGGTACTATCATTAAAGAAACAGAATTCCATTTTGCAGAGTGACATAATAGTTTTGATGTGTGTGTGGGTTGGCTGCCATAGCCTTAGACTGGATGAGGTGATGATGCAACACTGCTATAGTTCAGTACTATGGATGGAGTAGGAATATATTTGAAAGATTCTGATACATGTTCACTCTGCGTCCTCAGTGAAATTAACTCAGACTAACCAACTACGTGTATGAGACTTGCATGACATGCTCTTCATCATACACAATTTACATACACCGTACATGCATACATGTGTAAACAGACAATTGCACGAGTCCCTCCGAGCCGAGTCTCAAGCAAGCGCAAGTCATTTGGTCCCAAGTCTCAAGCAAGTCAAGTTTTTTTTAGGTTGTGGGCGAGTCGAGTCAAGTCGAGTCCACACAGTTGGGCGAGTCAAGTCGAGTCAAGTCGCATGGTTGTTTCAAGTCGCGTCGAGTCACAATGTTTTCAAGTCGAGTCAAGTCAAGTCACAGGTTATCAAGTCAAGGAGCTACTGTACATAGACTCCTATTGAATGGTGACAACCGGAAGTTACTAAATGCATTGGAGTCTATGGGCTCGCGCGAACACATGAATCACGTGACCAGGCTGTTTTCTGACACCTCAATATCGCAACTCTTCTACTAGATCTAGATGGCAATGGCGTTCACCACCGCTCCGCTCCCGTCAGTGGTTCAGACCGTGGGTCGGGACCCCCACAAATAGGTGATCGCGTTACGTTAGCTCTCTGACTGGTTCATTTGGTTTCATTTGCACACCGTTGCCCCCGGCAATGGTGACTCGGATGATGACTCGGACGAGTCGCCGAGTCAGCTTGTCTCAAGTCAAGTCGAGTCTCAAGTATTTTACCGTCAAGTCCGAGTCGAGTCGAGTCGTGGCAAAAATGCGACTCGAGTCCGACTTGAGTCGAGTCGGTACGACTCGAGTCCAATTGTCTGATGCATACATGTGTAAACACACACATGCACGCACACAGGGTGTGATGGCACGGATGACGGATCAAAGGTCTTTCAAACATTTGTTATTCTTTGACACATGCAGACACAATGGGGACAGAGTGACTTAACAACACACATGTACGGTTACAGTATTTCAATTTTATACTTGGACATGACGGTGTCACTCGCCCAAAACAGATCTTTGTGCTGATATAAATTCGCATAAAATAGGCTTTAGTCTTTCTACTGAAGCTGAGTGATGCTGATGACTCATACAAGATATTAAATTAAAAATATAAACCTATTTTTGGGTTGCTGCTTCACCCCCCCCCCTCTCTCTCTCTCTATGGTTAAAGTTGTTCACTGGAATACAATGTAAATTACCACTGCTACCCCTCCACCCTTTTTGTATCTTGTATTATAAATAAATACAGACAATTACAATTACAATTCCATAAAAGTCCATTGTTCTTGGACCTAATGACCATTGGTATGACTGGATGGTAGTTGAGCACTGTTCCAAGCTACCCCTTATTCAGACTATTACTAAACCTGTAACCTGTAGCACAGATCTGACTAACCAGAGGTAAGGTCAGTACCAAACTGGCCAGCTTGGTGACACACGGCTGAATACAAACAAGGGACAACAGAAGAGGAGAACAAGTTTGTTTGAACCACCGTTCAAAGAGATGTTGGAAATCTGCCGTATCTTTCTCCCTGAGATCAAAGACTTGAGACCTGAGATCATGTTCTACAATTGTCTTCTAAATCATGACAGTTTTCTAAGAAACATATGTTTCTTTATCGATGGTTCTCAAACTATTTCATGGCAAGGACCCCAAATATTATAAAAGTGGCCGTCGAACCTTTTGGGTAAAAAACATTTGCTGTGAATGAATATAGCACAAATCTTCACGACATTTTCAAAAATAGCAGATTTGCACGGTATAAAACGATTAATGTGGTTAAACTATGAAGGGACACTGATGCATTCCAGGTCTTAAACGATGTGGTTAACATACTGGTAAGATTCTACGTGTCTCTTCTAATAATGTTCTGTGGCACAGCACAGCATGCTTGCACGTACGGTACATACACGGTTGTCTGATGTATACAGTATTCAATGTATGTATTCGTCATGACAAGGACATCCCTACACTACTGTATGTACCTACAGTACATGCTATGCCGCCTCACTGAAATAGCCACTATGGCAACCGATCTCAAGGACAATAATATGGGCCTCTAGTTTTGTAAAACAGGCACTGTAGCTATCCAGGTGTTTATATACAATCCTACACAAATGTTTAGAACAGGACAAGAGCAAGTAAGAGTTAACATAAAGAAAATACAGAGCTTGTGTGAGCTTGTAGTTCGTCAAATATTCCTGCCAGAATAGCGATGCTAAGATTGAAGTGATGGTACGGTAAGTCCCATATGGGGGCCTCTAATAATGGCTCTGATCCTACATGATGGAGCAGGTGAAGCCGCAGCATTCCTTCAGCAGTGTGAGTCCAGTCTTGGTCAGAGGGGAGGTGGTCTGCTGCTGCGTCCGGGACCTTTTCCTCCGCAGAGGGACAGAGCCTTTGGATCAAAGAGGGAACATCACAGAAACATACTCACTGTAGAGGGTTCTACAAATGTTTGCCAAAACAATTCTCAGGGACCCCAAATATTGTTTATTTGGCCCCCAGGCGCCTTCCCAGAGGCAGAGATTGGACACAAGAAGGCATTATCATAGACCTTACATGCATTACATGCATGTATGCTGGACTTACTTTAGGGGCCAGTTACTAGAGCTACTGCTAAAACCTCTACTATTGAGCCTGAGCCCAACATAATCGTATCTGCATTTGGTGATGATTGTTGATACCTTTCTTGTTCGTAGTTTTGGGGAACTTGGCCTTGAGAAAATCTGCCATCTCTTCGTCTTCTTCTCTCTCTCTGTGTAATATGAGAGCATAGTCCAAGGTCAAGAGAAAAGACAGAAAAGTACATTCTGGCTGTAGAAACCAGAGATGTTGAGTGATCAATTATCACTGAGGCTCATGTTACCTCTCACCTCCCATAAACATCTCAGCTTTGAGAACTGTGAGCTTGTTAATACCATTTGATCATGTCATTATTACCGTGTGGAGATTATTACCATTTTTGGAGGGAGTGCTGAGAGAATAGAGGGGATAGAGGTGCATTTACAATTTTAAATGCCAATCTCAATTTCAATTGGTTAATCATTTCAACTAAACCATTCAATGCTTTACAAACAAACCGTTTCGACACACAGGAAGCCACAGTAAAATCTGAGAATGGGAGTAATAGACTGAATCAAGTGAATGTCACCTGAGTCGTTCAAACTCCACATCATCCACCATGAAGTCTCTGGTCTCCACCAGTTTGTGGATCTTCAGCAGAAGTTCCTCCTCCTTCTGAAGATCCTCATTGGACTTGTCATTATCTGGACCAGAGGAGATGATGTAATCAAGTCTCCCCTCCAAGAGACTACTGTACAAATGGAACCAAATGGACCCAGCTGTGCATTTCACGTCGTGTCAGTAGAAACAGAAAAGGCGTACCATACATACCGGGTATGGATACAGATTTCTGTAGTTCCTTCTTCAAGCGAGTAATTTCCTTACATAGCTGAATGTCATCCATCCTTGACAGCACATGTGCACACGCACATGCACATGCACGTGTGCGCGCACGCACACGCACACACACACACACACACACACACACACACACACACACACACACACACACACACACACACACACACACACACACACACAGAATGTCAATTTCTCTGCCATGCTTTATTGCTTCACAGACTTCCAGATAGACATTTCAAAAAATGTGAAAAGGCTTGCAGATTGCAAAAGCCAGCCTTGCAGCTCTATATAACAAAATCATAGAGAGAGAGAGAGAGAGAGAGAGAGAGAGAGAGAGAGAGAGAGAGAGAGAGAGAGAGAGAGAGAGAGAGAGAGAGATGGTGTTCTCTGTTCTCTAAAGCATGCAGAGGTTTCCAACCTGTGAACATCAAAACAAAAGTTGGTCACCTCCTCGACCAGCAGGTAGTCCGTGCTAGTTCCAACGCACCTGCTAAAACTTAAATTGGGTGTGCAGAAGTCATCTCACTATGGGTGTTCCGAATTTAGAAAACCCTGAAGTCAGGCCTGTGAATGAATTATCTTCGGCCGGCAGGATGATATTTAACTGTCAAACTAACTGTCCCTCTGGTATATTGCACACACCATGATGAGAAATGAATGCAAATTGTTTTACTTTTCTCAATCCGATTTACACTCTCAATTTACTATGAAAGCAGTGCTTGGTGAGGATCATAGAACAGAAAACTGCTCAAGCTTTAATGATGCAATTTTAATGGATGCAGTTTCATCTTTGCATTTATTTTGCTATTCGAGCCATTCATTTTTGTTTGTCTGGGACGACCTCATAAAATCTGTTTCAACACACACCTTGTGTGTTGAAACACAGTCCAGCAGCTCCGGCCCTAGACTTGCACTGGTTTGACATCGCTGCTCTAGTCTTATAAAGTCGTAGCCAGCTAGTTTGCAACAGTGACGTGCATAGCACTGCACACATTGATGAAACCCTCACATGTATCTGAGCTCTGACTCTCTCCGGACCAGCACGTCTCGGATCCTCTCGATCTTGAACAGCTCCCCCTCGATGTGGTCCACAGTGATGGTGGAGTCTGCCATGGACACTACATCCTCCTCTGAAGACAGACAGACAACAGGGACAGGTTCAAAACGTTGAGAGCATAAAAGTTCAAATACACAAACACTGCAGTTAAGTACAGAGTTTTCTCTATATATTTCTACTAGTGATGTCCCGATACCGATACAAAAGTATTGGATCGGCTCTTTTTGTCCCTTTTTTGTCATATCGGTATCGGCAAATATTGTATGGGTATTGGAAAAGTATCAGTATTGGCCCTTATTTGTCATTATCGGGTCACATATTGGAAAATATGCCTGTCTAACCAGTGATCAGACACAGGGGTAAGGGGTTGACACCATGGCAGTTAAGTAAAATGTTGGGTCATGTGGAGTTTGCTTTGGAGTTTCCCAAGTGCACATTTGAGAGAGGAATATGACATTCCCAGTTGGTGACTTCACATAAAGGTATTTTTTTTCTTTTGTATGTTATTATATCCAAAATATTCTTCTCTGGTATCAGTATTGCTAACACAAAAATTGTGTTGGGATCGGATCGGAAATGAAAAAGTGGCATCGGGACATACACATATTTCACATAATATATGCAAATGTATGTCTGGATCTACATCACCAGAACTGCAGAAACAACTGTAGAAAAACAACTGCCATATATCTGATCTGAAAATGCATGCTGCTAAACAACAGAGACTTTTCACAACAGAGAGTTAAATTACTATGTGTCAGTAACTAGCATTACCACCTGCTGTGGTGTTATTATTAGGAGTATAAAAGTGTATGCACACACACACACACACACACACACACACACACACACACACACACACACACACACACACACACACACACACACACACACGCACCCCCCCCCCCCCCCCCCCCCACACACACACACACACACACACACAGACACACACATCCATCCAACAACTACTCACAATTCCTTACCAATAGGCTGTAACACAACAGTAACTAGCTGCAGATATGCAGAATACAATAGATGAACAAAATGTAATCTACCTGTGCTCCTTCTTTGTATTACAAAATACTATACATTAAAAAAGCTGAAATGCAGCCCTTATGCAATTTCAAAAAACACAATTAGATGCCAACTTAAATCTGTAATAGCCCTAAAAACAGAAAACTAGCAGAATATATCAAACTCCAGACTCCACTTTTACAGAGATTTGTTCTCTGTGAGGTTCCACTCAGCAGTGTACAACGCCATCTGGGAGTATACCATTATGTCCCACTGCTTCTACCACCACAGTTGACACGTTGTCAGATATTAATCCTCCCATGGCCTTCAATCCTTTCAATGCACCACAGTGCTCATCCACTTCACAATGAATAGGCTTCATGATAGACTGCACTGTCTACATGTCCCTTTGAGCTTCGCAGTATGAAGGCAGTGCGATGGAGTAATGTTAGCAAGTAGTATCGAATTAGTATTTGTTAGTATTAGCGTTAGTATAAACGTAGTAGTAGTAGTAGTAGTACTAGTAGTAGCAGTAGAGTATAAAACTCATAGAAACAAGCCTAATACGTTGTAGTAGGGTTTAACATTCTTTTATATTGAGTTGTACTTGAAAATGTACTGTACTGTTAATAAATATTTAAATCAATCAATCAATCAATCGCTCAATCAATCAATGCAAGAACACGGACACGCACAGTAAAGAGAATTGTGTCAAATTTTGTTGTTGGATCATGTCGATTGAATAGAGAGATTTTTGGTGATAAATCTTTCATTCAGTTTACATTACATTCAGCTTACAGTTTACTTTCTTAATCAGATAAAAGGATTGTCATATGCAGGCTTTTTCATGCAGATTATTCCCCAGTTACAATGACAAACCTGCCTATGAGTGTCTAACGCCGCATGAAACCACCAAGTCAACTTGAGTCAACCTGTCAACCAGCTAATTAAAAAACCCAGAAGGAGCGAGTGTAAAAGGCAGTGGCGTTAGCTCCACAGATTGCACAGAAGCCATACAATTAGGCGGTTTAATTGCCTCCACAAGGCTGCATGGGGAGAGTACGTTTAGCACTCTGTCCGTCCATCCATCCATCTGTGTATAGCTAATCTCTGTTAACCCGGTTGATGCCAAACTGCACACACATTCTCAATATGCCAACAATTAACCTCTTGATCAAAACTTCCACAACGGCCTGTCATAGCACGACCACTACCGGTATACTGATTTTGCCAAAACACATTTCTGTAGATTACTTGTGCATCCATAGATCACAAAATTTGGTATGGGGTGCACAGTATACAGGTACACAGATACAACACACTAAGGGCTCCATTTTCGTCACACGCTAAACTCCTTATCCCAAACCCCATATCATTTTTTTACTATTTTGATAAACTTTTTGGAATAGTTCAACGTGCCAATCTATTGACACATTGTGAGCTTGTAGACTGGACGTTTTAACTATTGAAAAATGTATTTTTGAAGTAGTTTTAAAAGGCAGAGAAGTTAAGGGATAAGAGGTTTAGTGGTAACGAAAATCAAGGCCTAAAGGTCCGATGTGGAGAAACCACTGCTCTGTGTTTGCGGTCACATCAATAGTTTGTTGGACCTTAAGCCCATCCCCATTTGGTATACACAATCTCCATAGTCATGTGAACAACACGGTCTGCACCTTTTCCCAAATTCCATCCTGATTGGTTAAGATTGCCATCCAAAGCTCACATGATTGTTCTGTTTCAAACAAAATGCCACAAAGCATAAACAGCATGTGATTTCCACCAAATTATATACGCTAATTTCCACTAGTACGAGGACAACATGGCACTTTTTTCCACCAAATCAGCCTTGTGGTTGCACTATGGAGGGGCAATTCCTGATTTTACCCATAATTGCACTGATCTGTGTGCAACTTAGTTTGCGCATCCCTCCTCTTCTGCCAGTTATAGCACCACCAGGCTTTTCTGCACAACACATTGTTGATATTAGTTGCACATATTTCATCCAAATCTCATGCAGACCTGCACACACCATCTCTGGAGTCATGTGAGTCTGTTGGATTCCTCAGATTCTACACTGGCTATGTTGCCAAGCATCACACACTCTCCTATCCTCCTGTTGGAGGCCTGTTCCCAGAAGGGCACTTTTTCTAGTTATGTATCGCTTGCAGGGCACCGCTGCTAAAGAGAGCTGTGTCTCATCTGGACCATCTCTGTATAAATAATGGATTATAAACAACACATCCACGTACACTATGTTACTCTGACAGCAGCTCCAGGGATTTACGGACGTGCACAACCCTTTGTTCACACTCCCTGCAGAGAAGTCTGGAGAAGGAAGGCATGCATGGGGGTGGATGATCGTGATGTGGCACTATCTGTCTGAAACTGTCTAGCAGTGGCATATCTCCAGAGGCGCAGTGTGTGTGTGTGTGTGTGTGTGTGTGTGTGTGTGTGTGTGTGTGTGTGTGTGTGTGTGTGTGTGTGTGTGTGCGTGCACTTGCGTGTGACAGATAAAGTAAAGAGAAAAAGCAAGATGGAGAAAGAACCAGTCTTTTGGAGGTATACTAGGTAACTTTTTCATTAAAACAAATCATAAATCTTAAATCTTGATATCATTATGACTGTCATAATCACATACGCCATTCCACGGATTTCCGCCCTTAAAGCCTGTTCTAAATATGTTTTCTACCTAGATACTAGACTTTGGAGGCCATCACAACAGAGGCTGTAGCCACCTGCTACATATACAAGCCGCCATCTCTAGTTGTGGACCAGAAGTCCACATGACTACTGGTACTTCACAGGATAGTATTGAAAAGGGTGACCATTAGTAAAGCAGGCCATCCCAACGCCGAAGACATCCCATGGTGGGTCATAAAGACCTGCGCTGATAATTCAACCTTTCCCTGGCCCAGTCCATGGACCAGGTTCCACCACATGCATCAAGAGGGGGACAGTGTGGCATTCCATGCAGCAAAGTGGAATGGCAATGTGTCAGAATATCAGGCTTTGGAATACTGGTGTGTCGCCTCCCACTGTGACACCAACAAAGGGAGGTGCAATGTTTGGTCTTTAAAAGTATACAGTATTCAGTGATTTCACATACAGTACAGTACCTCAAATATCAAATATATATATTTTTTTCTTTTTGTTACTGAGGCAGACCAGGCTTTTTTCAAATGACCCAATCACTGAATGCGTCTTTAACTAGTGATGTCCGATATTTACTTGCTAATACCCAGATATTGTCCAAATGTAGGAAAATAAGTTTACATTTTATTGTGTTGTGACCCACAGGCACGGAGGCACAGTGGTAGTCTAGAAGGTTCTAGGTTCAATTCCCGCTAGGAATGGAGTGTTTGGATTTTTCATGTTCTCCCTGTGAACCCTAGGGTAGGTCCATTGCCATGAAGTGATCCTGGACTGCATAGACTGCCTCCCCCTGGCCAGCTGGGGTGCCTGATGGAGGGGACAGGGACCAGTCGGAATAACGTGTTCCTTCCTCATGCTACATCTGGCCAGAGAAATTCAGGTGAAAATAAGCAGACTCTTCATGCATAGAAGGAGGCATGAGGTCAGTACGTTGCCCCCCCAGTTTGGTGATGGGTGGAGGGTGTGTAGAGTCCAGGATCACATTAGATAATTTGTACAGGGTGAATTGCAAAATTCCCCATTTCTCCTTGGCTAGGCTGCACTAGGCTGTGCTATAGTGTAGTGATGTGCCCTGGTGTCTGATAAGATCAAGCACCATATGAAGAGATTAGGCAGAGAATAAACTGAATTCATAAAATAAAAATAACAATAGTGTTGCTCATTCCATTCATTCAGATAATCTTGAAATCAAAGTCGCTGGGAATAATGATGCTCACTGCGATATTAATAGAAATTATATTGAAGGCTGTTAATGTGAGGGGAAAATTATGATTATGAATATAAATATCCACAAGGAGCTACAATTAACAGGCTCAAAAGAAGCAGATGGTGATGACTATGAGAAGATAATGAAAAGGAAGATGATGAAGATAAAGATCATTACTTTCACAAGAAGGTGAAGAAAAAAAGAGCCGCAATGCGGTGATTCAAATTCAAGCCACATAACTTGAAACTGCGAAGTCTGGAGGTGCGACCTCTTCCAACCCCTGTATGACACCCAATTCACACCAGAAAACTCAACACAATACATTGGGCGTGTTTAAGGTTATACCACTCTGTCACCATGTGTCAACGGTACAGGGAAGGCTCACCCCAAGCACACTAGCCCCCAAGGGCAGATCTAGGCATGGGCATGCGGGGGAAATGCCCCCTTAAATGCCCTGATTGCCCAAACAAACGATGGCATGCATGGCATATGGCGCCACTAAACCAAGACCATTGGCTATTAGTCCTGTACAAGATATAAATCTTGTGGATCAGAGCTAAAGAATTTAAATGAAAATGGTATGGGGGATGTGAACATTACACTTTATGTATGCAATGAATTTAGAATGAATGTTTCACCTTTTGAATTTTATATTATGGAACAAATCTAATTTTCCACATATTCTGTTTTTTTTTTTTTGAAGGCCCTGGATATAGGAGTAGCCTACTAAAAGTTCCTTTTCCGCAGCCATCTTGCCATCATAGTTTGGAAACACTCGTTTTCAGTAAAGCAACATCCTGCTGCCTCCTGCAAATTCAAAGTGATATCCAATGAGCGCTTCCAAACTGCAACACTTGGAAAAAGAATCACGTGCATTCAATGACAGAATGTAGCTCATAACATGTCTGCAGTGGATTGTCATGAAAACAAATCAGTACTCGGCAGAGTGCAAACTTGCATGTTGTGCACAAGTAGACCACGGTCTAATTATGCGTAGGTGGGGCGGGCTACAGTAATACATAATTTTATGACATTATGTAAAGTTTACATAATGTCATATGTATTGCTGTAGCTCGATGTTTACTAAACATCATGGACATGTACGTATATTGATATTTACATGTAACAAGGCATGTCCTATGCCAGGGGTCAGCAACCTGCGGCTCAGGAGCCGCATGCGGCTCTAGAACACAGCCCTAGTAGCTCAGTAGCATTATTACATACACACACTGGGGTGATCCGCACCAAAATAATATAAACATTTCAGTCACTCAAAACGCGTTGCGCTGTCTGACAGTTAAAGTAGCACTTGGCCATGTCAAAAAAAGCCCAGCAGTTATCAGAGGTGGAGCTTTCAATCTGAACCACCCATTTTCAAAGGTTTACTCAGTTTACTATGTCATTAATATACCTTAGAGATGTTGTGTGGACTAGAAATGGAGTTCTGTAAAACTCTTTTTTCTAAACTTTATTTTTTTTAGAAACTCCATTTCTGAAGAAAGGTTGTGTTTCACCGTGATAATTTTTCTTTGAGGACCTTTTTTCTGAGAGTGTGCAAATGGAACCAAATGGACCCGCCAGGGTCCATTTGGTTCACATTTGCACACTCTCAGGAAAAAAATAAAAATAAAATGCGGCTCCAGACAGATTTTGAATTTAATTTTGGGTCCAAAATGGCTCTTTCAACATCTTGGGTTGCCGACCCCTGTCCTATGCAGTGGAAAAATGTGTGTGACATTTATTTTTTTTAAATAAAACAATGTTTTATCATGGGAAGTTGCACCTTGTTAGCACCTTGCCATTGACTTACATGGTAAGGTGGGTCCCATGGTCTCATCTGCAGACCACCACCAGCCATGTTTAGGACATCACAGGTGATTTAATGTCTTGATTACTTAGGCTAACCAGGCATTGAATCACCTGTGAGGTCCTACACATGGCTGGTGGAGGACTACAGATGAGACCTGGATGAGACCAGACCCATATGAACTGCTTGTGCTAGTGCACAAGCAAGAAAATCGCAATGTTGTGGGAAAGGCTCGAGCAGTGGTGATAAGATAATAGCCTACAAAAAAAGCTAAAAAACAAACAAACAAACAAACAAACAAAAAAAAAACATGTTGGTGGCCAAATTTGATTCCTTGAAAAAAATGTTATTATCTTCCCCCTTTTCTTTCCTTTTTTGTTTTAACAAAAAGGCCGGAAACCTACCAAGTGCAAACCAAAACAGGCCATGGATATAATTTAGAATGGACCCCACACAGAAAACACCAGGGTGGCCCTGGTGTCTCACTGGGACCTCATATGGAAGGAGGGCACAGGCTCGTGCGTACACGCGCACACGTACACACACGCACACGCACGCACACACACACACACACACACACACACACACACACACACACACACACACACACACACACACACACACACACACACACACACACACACACACACACGCACACACACACACTATAACTAGCTGCCACCTGTTGATCCAACACGTCTTCTACCAAACCAAAGACACGTTCATAAAAAAATACACTTCAAGGGGAATTCCATCCATTTTTATATCTTAGGCAGGCTACTGTCATCAATAATAGAATACACATAAGACATAACCTAGTTAAATGTTGAAAATGGATGGAATTCGCCATTTAGTTTGAGGCGATGCATCTCATGTACAGTAGCATACCTGTTTTAGAAGTTTGTGCGTTCCATCTAGCGCATTCCAGCGAACCATAATGATTTGATGTTTCTCCAGACTGCTTTTCCATGCTGTAGTCCGCTTGATTTCAACAGCTGACTCACTCGGGCGCCTTCTGAATCTACCTTTTAAAAGGAAAAACAGCAATCTAAGTGCGCATCTAACTAAGTAATAACTAATTTATTAAATTGAGTCGGAATAAGGTGATAAACGGATGATATGGATTTGGAGACAGGATTCCACATCAATCCAAACGTACACAAGGTGTTGATGTCCTGGAAATGAAATGCTTTGAAAACTGTAGGTGGTTTCAATGCTCACACTTGTAGGATTTGTTTAAAACGGCGCCATCTTGTGGCCATTATGGGCAGCTGCCGCATGGACCAGTAGGTTACTTGATAGAAAGAAGTTGTGCGTCACATTTTGGTGCAACTACTCCTATAGACGTGTCTATGTGTGGCTGTGTCCCTGCATGAGTCCGAGCGTCCAAGCATGTAGCATTTGTTCACCACCAAGAGATTAGACAGGGCATCATCATAGCCTATGTTTACTTTAGTTTAAGAACAGAAACACACACTTGGACATGTAATACAAAATGCATTTATTTACACAATTACACTGAATTGTAATGCTATATAACAGTTGTTTTTGAATTCCATACATGACAATAGATTTAAAACAGTGTGCAAATTGTGCCATGATGAATTTAAAAATAATAATACAAAAATCAAACCTCAAAACACCTCAACACTAAACACTCACCTAATCTCAACCTAAACTGTTCTTTGACATGTTCAGCGTTGGTGCCAAATAAACAGAGGCCCCTTGTTGTACTACAACTGCCTTATGGGAACCTGTGGGAGTTTGGGAGCATAGCCTAAGGCCTACACTTGCTGGATGAACATTTCATGAAAGACTGTGAAAAGGTCAACCCCAAGAATCATCACCAACAAAGAGAGGTACCAGTTAGTGGTCAGCATCAGACTTAATAACTGTCTGTCTAACTGTCCTTAATCCTTCATATAACATGTTTAATGATTCTGAAACATGGTGCAAACTTCAACGTCAATCAGACTATTTAAGCACACCGAGAAACATTGGTTGACAGGTGTTGAAAACTCATGAATACAAAAATTAAATAGGTTTTGACGTATAGAACCCTAACCCTAACCCAACCACCACAGAAGCAACAACATTGTAACTCCATAGTCCACTACCAAAAGGAGAAAGTCCTACATGAAGGATGTAGCATGTTTTTTCTTTTCTCTTATGGTACGTGTGAATGCTCAAGTGACAAAGACTAAAGTTTCATTTTCAATTATCTCAAAATGTAGTTCTTCTCACGGTCACGGAACCCATGCAAGACAATGAAGCACCTTGTGCCTCAAAGTCAAAACTATGTATGAAAAGATTATCTGTTAGGGAGTTGTTGGGGAGTCAGTTCATTTGACATTTTGAAGAATATACACCAGGAGGCACTGGTGAGCTATGATTGACAAATAAATAGCTACAACTCATTTAATCAAAGGGTTAAGGTGTAGCATTAACCTTCCCTGGGCCTTAACACAACGTCAGTATTATGAAAAAGGGACATCACGTTTATGGATACAGTACTTCCCACAGCCTCTCAATTGCACTCTGCCCTATAGTTCAGCTGCAGCATTGTGGCATTAGCACAATCTCATTTCTTTAAACAAAAAAAAACATTGTGTCGTTTACCATCCACAATTTGAGATGGTAAATTTAAGAACTCACATTATGTAAACTGATTAACATTAAAACGCAGAAGAGATTGAGAGAAACAATAACTTGACAAAAAAACAATTTAAAGCAAATACAATGCACACTGAGCTCTCATTGTACCAACTCATATTGGCCATTGTGCATATCTGCACGACTCACTTATTCCTGGATTTGTGTTCCCCTGTTCCGTGTTTGTGTTCAAGTGCGGTTGTCATTGTCATAACTTCATAATCACTGTGTGGGTGTGTTTGTCTGCACTGGGTGTTTAATTTAAAACCTCTTGGGTACTGAACAAAAGCTTCATAATATGACTGTGGCACTCAGTAACAATAACTAATCAAGAACCGAAAAAGAGTTCTTTATATTCTGTGAGTGACTGACAGGCACATGTAGTGTAGTTAAACTATTCAGTACTGTACTTTTGGTTTGAACTTTTATTGAAATATAGCAGGTGTAAACGCCTCATAGCGCCTCATAACAAGGAGTGTACACCTGCTATTTTTTGCGTAAATTGCAAAACGCAGCGCAAATATTTCAATATGTTATTTCAGAGCAAAATGGGTTAAATAATACAGTTCTCACTGAAACCAAGATATACTAACCTCATCATTTTTGCACTCAGTCAGTGCAAATTTGTATCAATTCATGAATAGTATGTAGACGTTCTACATAGAGAGCCTGCAGAGTCTAACGTAGACAATACCGCAAAGACACAAAGCTGGGGTTCGTAGATCAAATGTTAATGAGTGAAAGCATCTACAATACAATACACAAAAGTGGCTAAAAATGTGATCCATTTTAGGTGGGTTGCTGATTTCACAAAAGTATAGAAATGACAAAAATAAATTTGTGCATCTGTGTATTGCTGCAAGCCTTTGGACTACTGGATGAAGTAACCATAAAATCTTGAGGACTTTATTTTTTTTGTGCCCAAAATTCAAAGTTGAAAAACTTCTGATTTATATTATAGGTCTAATTTATGCGATTGGAAAGGTTAGATGGAATTGGGGGAGGCGGGACAGGACATCTGCTGTTTTTCTGTGGATTTTCCATGCTCCCATGTTGACAGAAGCATTGAGCCAAAAAGTCTGTCTGAAGATACTCCTCAATATGTCGCCTGGAAATCAGAATTTGGTCTTTTCATTTGAGTCTGCTCCGCCAGACGTTGATGAGCGAGACACGTAACTTAACTGAGCCCCTGCATGTGTTCTCACCAGTGGAGGAAAGTAACCAAGTGCAGTTACTTGTATTTGTACTTCACTTGTAGTTTGTAACACAGTATTTCTTCTTATGTAACACTGTTGATACTTTTCCCATCACTGGTTCTAACCTTGATCAGCAACAAGCTTCATGCACATGAAACCATTACAAGCAATAGATGTCTGTCAATGGGAACGCTGCTGCTCAGATCTATTGCACTCCTTAGTGCTGGCCTGTAATGTCATGGCCGCAGGATTGTAAGCTTATTGTTGGATAAAAAATGTTGAATGTAACATGTGAAGTGGTCTTTCCAACGTGGTGCCGTTCTCTCATTGACGCCCTTGTCAGTTGAATGGTATGGGTATATCCCGGCATTAAGTTCTGATGCGTTAATAAACATGTTATAGTAAATGCGGCCGACAAACCTGACTGGTTAAAGTGGAATGCGTTAACGCAGTGTCCTTGAGCTGCTATTGCAAGTGTCTTCAATATCTGCAAGGAGCTTATCGTACTGTCGATCATACTCATTGTGGGTTTGTGACCCAAAGGGAATGCTGTCTCTTCATGTCTCACAGAGGAGTGTACTCATCTTGAGAACTTGACTCCGACAGCAACAGGTGCATTACAGTTGCTGAAACTACAGTACACCCAGATTGGTATCTATATGTCTGCCTTTGTGGAGGATCACCACATCTGGATAACATCTCAGTTGATTATACCGGCAAATGTGTTGATCGGTAACAGAAGTTCTTTGTTCATGTACTTGCTCAGTCCAGAGTCCTCATCCTCTCCTGACGTGAATTTGGACCTCATGGTCTTTTGGACGGAGTACCCGGGATCCAGGCAGGGGCAAATTTCAATGCTAAAAAACAGAAGCATACAAATTAAGTTGCAGCCAAAATAAATGCCTCACTGACAAGATGTGTTTTGTATCCATTACACAGAGCATACAGAAAATTAATTTAGACTTTATATTATAATGCATCAATAAATAATAGTTCTCAATCAAGCTCAATCAAGTGTGATTAACAGTGGATAACAACACACTGCACTGTTCATGACATTTGTTACATCACCCATGTTTGTCTATTGCAAATGATAATGTGGTATTACACCAAGCAGACTATCTGAGAACTAAAATGAAATGGCTTCCTGTAAGCACCCCATCTTTCTCACCACAGGAACTGTAAAACAACTCATGACCTTGTGATATGAAGCCATTCGCTTTCATATGCGGTTTCTTTCACAATTCGTTTTTGAGCGGTGCCTCCGCTCCATTATGCAGCTACAGTATGCGTGTCGTTACGCATGTGCCTGCAGTTGTTTTCGTATCAGCTGAATTGTAACTTTATGTTACAACAGAATGTACTGAAATAAACTAATCAAAACCGAATGAAGAAAGTCTCACTCACCCAAGGACATCTTCGAAGGTCCTGCGAGAGTCTTTGTCCAGTGTAACGGTGAAACATTTCTCCTCCATGGAACGGATAGTAATGCTGCACGTGCGGATCTTTGTCTCCTGAACATTTGGCTATAAATAATTAGCAGATTTGAGTTAGTTATTTTTTTAATGACAAAATGCGGAACAGTGTTAATAATATGCCTGAATGTAGAAAGTGATGTAGAAGGTGAGGACTATTGAAAGGAATTAATTTGTGTTTTCATTATATTCTGCACTCACCACATTGTTTTTTGTTTTTGGTTGAGTCTGATTCAAAGTCAGTGTCAAACAATTCAAGTCTAGAGAACAGAGGTGAAGAAAAAAAAAATCAAAATCTGTATTTACACTATATTGAAGAAACAAATTCAGCAGGAATCACATTGTTGTAAATGTATTTATACATATTCTCCTATTATTATCATGCGTTGTTTTAATTTTGAAATGAATTGTTCTATAAGAAAAGAATAAATTAAAACATTATTGTATTTACCCTCCACTGCACTGGCAGGAATGGCACTGATTTGGACTCTTGACATTCTGACTGACATTCCCCTGTCAACATCTCTGCCACTTAATGTTGCCTGGAGTTGTGGACACACACACACACACACACACACACACACACACACACACACACACACACACACACACACACACACACACACACACACACACACACACACACACACTTAGAGTGTACAAATCTCAAAATTAATTTGCTGCTATGTATTTTGCAGTGTTGCAGGAGTCTCTTGAGGAAATAATTAAATCACCTTTCTGTACTTGACAGATATGACGTGTCCCAAGGATTCTGTGTGCTTCTTATGCTTCTCTGTCAACAATTACAAAAATATGTTGTTAAAAAGCGTGATGATCTCTTTCTCTCTCTCTCTCACACACACACACGCACACACGCGCACATGCACGCACACACGCGCGCGCGCGCACACACACACACACACACACACACACACACACACACACACACACACACACACACACACACACACACTTACCTCTAACTGAAGATGAAATCAGCTTGTATTCAGGAAACTCGATGTCAAGGTGAGACAGAAACACTTCTTCCACAGAATAATTCTTCATGTTGGAGAAGAACATCTGGAGGAGAGAGCACAGTGGCTCTTAATGTGTCCGTGGAGCCCGCCCTCTCAGGGATCCTTGAAGGACCCCTTAACTCCCTTAGTATGGACTACATCCGGTTGTATACATGCACACACAAGTCATAGTATATAGGTGAAAGGAAGCTCAACAATCTATGAATGGTGAATTTATATAACCTTTTCCAGGGTGCTTTACATAGTGCATTACACTGTCTTGCCCGAGGACACTTTGACATGTACATAGTAGGAGCCAGGGACCCCCACTCCCGTGATCTATGTTCTCACCTTCACAGAGTAGATGGTAAAGTAAACAGGCTGGCGTCCAGTGCGAACATAGTAGGAAATTATATCAGACACAATATGGTCCTTTTTCTTACTGGCCTGTTGCTGGAGAAAAAAAAGATAAAAGAAATGTCTGGTATTGTTGAAAGCACATGAAAACACAATATTGGGCAAACATTGGGCAAGCAAATGTAATATGGTTCTTGGGTGTTTCTTTCCAAGCTGTCCCAAGTGGTTGTAAAGCAGTTTCTGCTGTGGGATGACAGGTTTGTTTCCCCAACTTTTTTAATTCATTTCAACATTTTATTTCCCCCAACTCGGTTCATCTGACAACATAAAATAAAAATGTCATCTGATTGAAGCAGCGAATTCTATATTGTACATGGATGCATCATCCATAGTGTGCATTTATTGCAGGAATAACTGAACATAACTGAGCAGCAACATATTTTGAATTTGTGACTTAACTATAGCTTACATTACAGTATACTCTATCACACAAAGACGTTGCTTTGCACAAATCTGTTATTTTCAATGTGGCATACATTTCTTTCTTTTGTTAGCTTAGTGGTTTCTTACCATTGCAGCTAGTTTGGGAATCATGGAGCCCAAGCTGTTGATGTTACAGTCATACCAGGGATCTACCATGCTTAAGTAGGAGCCCAGAGAGCAGGGGTTTTCCTTGGTCGGAGGGGGCGTTTCCTTATGGAGAAAGAAAGAAAGGCAACCAATTAATGTCACACTTCATCATGGATTAATTTAATTTCTGGACTGCGGTCTTAATGTCTCCCAAAAGATGAAACCAACCTTCACTCAGATGCAATGTGAAATAGGACTATAAGGATTTACAGTACCAACAAGGCACAAAGATAGAGTGAGCTGCTCTTGATTGGCAGTCAGATCATAATTGGCTGCAATTTACAATTTAGGCATTTAGCAAACACTCTTAATCCAGAGCCACTTACAAACATACATTATAGGAGATTGACTTGAGGCTAGAGCTAAAAGAAAACAATGTTACCATTAGATCTCCAGATTTTTCCACATTTCCACATTTTGAATGCATAGTATCAGATCTACTGTCCTACCAATCCCCCAATCTGTAGAACTATTATAATGTTGCTGTTGGGTTTTTACTTTTTACATCCTTCCCAGTAAACGAATGTCCCAATTCATCAGACACATATTTCACGTAACAGTAGCAGGAATTGCAATTCTATTTTTGCCATTTTTAAAAAATAATTTAACAGGAAACTTGAATTGGTGTGTCTATGGGATTTATAAATATTGAACCAAAGAAAAGAATATTAACAAGAGTTTGTTCCAATGGATGCCATATAGTCATTATTAGTCACACAAGTTCTCTTTTCCACTTCCTGAAACATAATGCTTACAACACATCAATTTTGTGACGTGTTGTAATCTTGTAGATCTGCAATTGCTGCTATTTTTGGAAAATTTGAAAATGTATGGACATTTTTCAACATGGAAACAATTGACTGTTAAGCAAAAATAATTGTTTTAGGCGATTATGCAATTATTGTGACAGGCCTAATGCTGACCTGTTCTGGTAACATCCAAAAGTGTGTTGCTGGTAGAGTGAAACATTAATAAGAGCTTCGCTTAAATAAGGGAAGTGCTTACTTTGACAGTCATAATGGGTGTTAAGTCCTCACAAACAGGGATGTAGTAAAGCTGGAGGTTGAATTGAGTGGTCAGGAAAGGCCGTCGTGCTTCCCTTTTCCTATAACAAACAGACTGATGAGTTACAAAAAAACACAAAACGTGTACAGTGCACAATATCCTCAATGAGCTGGTTTGAAAATCCCCTCTAAGCATATTTGCGGATTTGACATGTGACATTTATAGCAGGGACTGCAGCACAGATTATCTCGACCATTATGCAGAAATGCATTTCAATCAAACATTTGGCTATTTACGTTTACCTGACAAACACAGAGTAAATTGTGGTCCAGACATTCATTTGCATAACAGCCGCCACAGTTGACATTTTGTTGAAAGAAATCAACAATCCAAGGTATTTTTGCCTTTGCTTGGTTTTAATCCATAATATAAAACTACTTCCCATTCAACATAACCTATATCACCTATAAGAAATCCTCATTTGTAAAAGTGAATTTGTTAATTAGTCATTACTTCTCATGATTGGATTCGATGCATGTGCCCCTAGCGATGGCATCAGGGAACGGCAGTTTCTACCTCTGGTCTGCTTTGAGGCATGATTCCAGAGAAGAAGGGAAGATGTACCATCATATAACATCTTTCTACCCAGACCCAGCTTGGTCTGAACTGGTGCCTTACCTGAGAGAGTGCAAAGCCTTGGCCAGGCGTCCCAGCACCCTGTCATCTCCCACAGCGACAATCCTCGCTACGAGGCGCTTCCTCTGCTGTTGCTTGTTGGCGGCGATGAGCGTCTGGGACTCACACCCTGCTTGTCTCTGTAGAGGTCCCCTTCCTCCTTCCTTGGACAACATGAGAGCCATGTTGTCCGACACAGAAGGTCTAAACTTAATGCCGCTGCGGCGGGTGAGCTTGGTTTGTTCTGGTTCACTATGTGAAAGAAAGAGGTTCAATTTTAAAAGACAAACGGAGCAGAAAAACAATAGCAACTTGGAAAGTGGATTTGAGAAAATCGAGCAGATTGTCATACATATCATCGTATGTATTATGAACAGTGAATAATGGATTATTTGATTCACGTCTTGCTTGAATTACTTTTTACTGGGCTCTCCAGATGAGCCAAGACGAGAAAATTCAGGTGATGTTGGCAGTGTGTCGGTTCCGGGGGTCAGGTCCCTTTCGATGCCACTGTCGTTGGACATGACAGAGTGTCGTGGCATCTCTGGGTCTGTCAGGTCCGTGAGCAGGTCACACAGCAGCTCCTCCGGACCGAGGCTGAACTGTTCCGACATTGAGCTTGAGCGCACACACTTTGCAAGCTCTCTCCCTGTCAAAGACAAGCAAAAAAACTGATATAATGCTTATTCAGCAAGACCTTATAAAACATTTCTATAACTCTTCCTTTTGAATGGCTGATTCAGTGGAAACTGTGGACATCGAATCATGTGGACAATGAAAACACACACTTTGCAAGTTCATGCCATTGCAGGTTCATGCCCTGACAGAAATAGACCAGAGGCACAGAAGGCTACATTACACAGCAATTGTGTTTCCTGTAACATGTTTCAATACGGACCAAGAGGCCCAGAGCACACTCATTTGACACTCATTTGACCAGCAGTCAGTGGTGGAAAGTAAACTAAAGGCGAATACAAAGTCCCACCGCGCTATTATTCCACTACAATTATTGTTAGTTACTAGTTACTTTGTAGATTTTTATTATTATTACAAAACATATATCGATCACTTCACCCTATACATTTTGGCCATTTGAAAATATTTGTTGTATAATCATCAATCATTTCCATGTTGAACAATTATTTTTCATAATACAACATGTCACACCTATGCTGTTATTTCCCCACATCGTCATGGCTGACAAATAAGGTTTAACCGGTGTCTAAAAAGTGGTTCATTTCAAGACCTCCCACAGTGAGCTACTCACAGATATCCTCGTCTGACTTCCAGATGTGGAAACTCATCTCTGGGTTGGGAAGAGGACTGTCAGACAATGAGCCATGAGACAATGGATCTGCACACCCACACGCACGCACGCGCACACACACACGCACACACACACACGCACACACACACACACACACACACACACACACACACACACACACACACACACACACACACACACACACACACACACACACACACACACACACACACACACACACACACACACACACACACACACACACAGTAAGAGAGACAGAGGAAAAGCCCAAACTGTCACATCAGACTGAAAACAAACACCCCCGTACTTCCTCCCACTGAACACTCCTGTCCATTTCATCTGCTACTGAGTCTAATGGAGCACAGAGAGACTCTGCAGGATGGACAGGTGTTGTGATAACACTAGTTATAATTATAAAAGACATGGGTAAATAAAGGCACTAGACTGCTGACTGCACTGATTTGGCCACAGGTGTATTCTGAAGTCTCAGCTGACAGTTGCATAGATAGATTTTGTTATCATTGACGCTATAAAGTATGAAACTATCGCCTCTATTTTGTGTATGCTGTAATTTACACATTTCAAAAGGTTTTGAATGTTTTCGAATATAGCAAAAATAGCAGATCTATTAGTATTTATTATAAGCTCACAACCCAACTCATTGTGATGTGCTGCAATATTAATTAAGAATAATCCACACACCTTTGTAGTCACATCAACAGCAGTACTGACTATTAGAAGTGAACAAAAGGTGGATGAAAGGCGAGGACCATTCTCGTTTTAATATACAGGACCGCCGCTAGTCTAGGCACAGTATGCACATGCCGAGGGGGGCAACAAAATGTGCCAAGCCAATCCTCATAATCATTTTTTTAATGGGCGCCCATGCATGCTTTGTCTAGACACTTCCTGCTCCCATGTGTGCGGTTGCGTGTGGCATTAATGCAACCCTTTAACTATAGCATCTAAATGTATTGGTCATCCTCCTAGTTTATCAAAATGTAGCTCACAAAACTCCGACTAGTCTCAAACCTCTTGAGCATTTTTTACCGGGTGCGATGTGTTGGCCAGAATATAAGACTATGTTGTTTTCCAATTAAAATACAGTATCCTAAAAATGGGGTCGTATTATATGCTGTACTAATTGACATTTCTTCCGCAAATGAGTCTTGAAAATGGGCGTCATCTTATAACCAGTCGTGTTACATTCATGACAATACAGTATATACAGTGTACATACAATATCAGTGTTGGGACATATTACTAATATATTAGTAATATATTACTGATAATGAATCGCAAATATTACTTTCCGAAGTAATATTTCCCAACACTGTACAATATACAGTGTATTATAAGAATACAGTAAGTATTCTTATAACGACTATTATCAAATGTCTGTCTGAACTGCCGCATGTTTGAACTTGCAATCCTCGACTGTGCCGGCTGTTGCGACGGCTCTCGATTTTTTCCTTTCTTTTAGAAACTACTGGTCAAAACGTCCTTAAACGTGGCATGGAGGCAGGGTCTCTACCCACCGGTCCCTGTAGCAGTGAGGATCTCTCTGTACAGCTGCTTCAGACGGCTCCTCAGCGCTGCTGCTCCTTCCCCTCTGACACCCCCACCGTCCAAGCTCAGCTCCATAGCCGACAACACTTCCTGGAAGTACGGCTCAATGTCTTCACCCATGTCCTGTTGTCCCACGCACACGTACGTATGCACACGCACACACACAGGAAGATAAACATACACACAATGGTATTAATAGAAAAGAGGTGAAAGGTTGGTGGAGTGTGTATCCTGAGGAGGTGTTGAATTAGGATCATTGCCAGGAGTCTCTCTCCTGTTTAACCTGAGCTAAACGGAACGGTCTACTCTGAAGATGCTTCAGCAGTGCCGGTCCTGATGACCAATTCAAGTAGGCAAGATATTTCCTAGTACAGTATGTTTATGATGTAATGTGTTTGTTTCCATAGATTTGTTTATTTCCATGTATTATTTGTTTCATCTTATTTCTTTGGACCATTTTGGAAAGTGTTTTCTTTAGTAATACTTGTAAGTATCATGCTTTTTTTTTCAATTGTTTTTGCTTTTGCACCTAATGCAAATAATAAATAATAAATATCAAATAAGAATGGAATAAAATGTTACAACAATGACAATAATACAATGAATTTAATGAAGTGAAGATAACGAGACATTAAAAATGAGTTGTTGAATCATTAAAACAGAAAAGGGAAAGAAAGCCTCACCTTCAGGGACTGAGCCAGGTTAGGGCCATGGCACTGCTCCTCTCCTAGAGCAGCCTGGATGGAGTTTTGGATGACAGAACACATATGGTCTATGGGACTGAGGAAACGTCCTGGGTCTGCCTCCTCAATGTCCCCACGTAGGACCTCTCCAACACAACCAGAGATCACTGCTGGGTCAGCAAACACAAAAACCCTGGGAAAATGACATGAGGTCAATCATCTCAGATGCCTTTCTATTGTATCACAAGACAAATAGCAACAAAAAAGTATATTTTATAACACACAACTAAAAATAGGATTTTAGCAATATCTTCAAGTTCTAAATATACATAAGAAATATCTCAAGTAAAATAATTTAGTTTTAGTAGACCAACTTTGTATATATGGTATACAGTGAATGATCATTTGCAAATATGTGTGTAGGATGAATGCATCTTGGTATTGACCTAAATGTATTACTGAATCAATGAGCTGCACAGGAAGGTCAGGCCCAAAGTGGGAAAACCTTTTTTTTATGTTTGTAAATAGACACATTGCAGAGCAATGCGACTAAAGATAGAGCGTGGAAATATTCCTTTATAAAGCCTTAATCACAAACACATTGTTGTTAGCTGACTCACCTCTCCTGGAATGGGTAGTGTTCATTCTTCAGACTCTGCTCAGACACCACCATCCTCTCATACATGCGCCCTGTGAACAACGCCAGCATTGACCACTGTTAACTGTTCATTTACCATACAAATCTGTACACTGTGTATTCCAATGCTAAGTGAATTATCTGCATGTACATTTGTGAGTGTATGGTGTAGATGGCTCTTATAATGCACCAGCTGGACTTTTCCACTTTTTGTAATTTGGATTTTGTTCCTTATTTGTACTTCATGCATACAAATTACAAAATTACAGATTACAATACAACTAAAATAATTTTAGATAGGTTTCAGCCCATAAATGACCTTTTAGATCGGTCATGTACATACAGTGTGTATATATAGTACAAGCATCATCACTTTTAATAAAAATGACCCATGGTGCCCTCACTAACATTATCAGGTGTCAAAACTGACAATGCTGAATATGTTACATATTAAATATAAAAGGGAATGTTGACAACCTAATGTGTAATTGGTGTTTCCATGGTTGACAAGCGGTTTGACATGATTAACTCTCATAGAGACCACACTGTGCCACTTGGACATGGTCTACCACTGTGCACCGCGTTGTGAGCTCGTACATTAGCTATTTTCACTACTTTCCACTATGCAATGTCTTAAATATGTTTGGTTTTAATGGTCCCCAGCTAAGTTGGTTAACCAAATGAAAAGTTGGTTAACCAGATGTAAACATCTGGTAAACATCTGGTCCAAATTTCATGTTCATGTTTACGCTCTTTCATCACATGATGAAAAAATTCATCATGTGAATTAGTCTAAGATTACACAACTAGAGAATGTAGAAGATTAATGGTAATTTTGATCTGTATGTTTGACTGTTTTGTTTCCCCAAATCCATATTGTGGACAAAAGCAAAATAGAAATCTTTAGTTTTGGGGTCTCTGCTGTGGGGCTAAAATATCTTCAAATGGTGGTCCGTGGCCCAGTTGTACCTGGAATAGAACGCTCTGCCTTTATCTGTCGAGTGTAGCTGAGGGCTATTGTGCAACAAGGCTGGGGAAAGGCCAGGAGTCTCTTACAAAAATCATAAACTCTCTTGTACAAGTCATCTGGAATGTAGACAGTCTGGAAAGAAGACACACGCGCACACACACACACACACACACACACACACGCACACACGCACGCACACACGCACACACACAAACAAACACACACACAGTTTACCGGTAAGGTTAAAAAAAGCGAGTGGAGCGGTGAAGTGAGCGGTGTAACTATACAGGGAACTTCTCCAAGTATTAGCATCCTGTTACAATGTCAAGTCACCGTTGTGATCATGTGTAAGTCATTTGGAAAATCGTGTTTTTGCCCAAAACAGGTAATTGTTTTTGTAATTGTGGTGCCCCCTGTGGATGTAGAGGAATTGCTTTTGGCTCTACGATACGGACTATCAAATTTCTGACTGTGTTGTTTTAATGTGATAGGGCCAGAGACCATGTGTACCATTTTTTGTGAGATTTGGTCAAAATGCAGGAATGCATTTTGCGACTTACAGTTCTTATAGGCTTATAGGCTTTGTTCATCATGAGTTGAAGCTCTTGATGACTGGTTTTAATTATTATGGATAATTATTTGGTAGGCCCAGGCCCAGGCCCAGGCCTGGTGGTACAGGCTTTTGGCCTAGCCCAAGGCCGCAGACCTGATTTGCTGCCATGCAGCCAATGAGCACGGACCCACACCTGATTTACTGCCAAGACTTAAGCCATAGCTGGCTACACCACAGCGAGAGTAGGCTCAGCAGGTAGAGTAGGTCACCCCATTATCTGTTGCTCCGCGCCGGCGGTTCAAAGCTCCTCTTGTCTGCATGAACCCCAAGTTGCTCTGAATGTGCTGTTGTGCCTTGCATGATTTCCACCGCAATACGTAAATGAATCTGAGTGTGAATGGGTGAATGTAAAGTGCCTTGGATACACTAAGGGCTCCATTTTTGTTACACGCTAAACCCCTTATCCCAAACTCCTTATCTTTTTTTTTTTTTTACTATTTTGAAATAGTTCAACATGGCAATCTACTGACACGTTGTGACCTTGTAGACTGGCCTTTTTAACTATTGAAAAATGCTTTTTTAAATAGTTTTAAAAGGCAAATAAATGAAGGGATAAGGGGTTTAGCAGTGACGAAAATCTAGGCCTAAGTGTTTTCAACTGATACAGTCAAGATACAGTCAAGGAATTCAGTCAAAGTTAAGCCATTTCTCCAGCACTTTAGTTAGGTACTGCATAACTATTTCTATCCCTGTGTAAATCAGGATTAACCAGGGCACAGAGGTTAAAGTAGGGGTCACAAAATCAAACCGGTTACAATTTAACTAAAATCTTTATGGTTTCAGTCCATAAATAAATAAATTACTTTTTAGACCTGCTTGAGAGTATAGACCTGATCTAAGTGGTCATTATCCAGAAATAACACACAGCAGAATTTGGCAATTGTCCATTCAGGATTAAGGATTTGGTTTCATTTTACTCTCAGTTAAATTATTGTTAGAGAACTGTCTGCACAATTACAAAAAGTAGAATAATGTTGTATGTTACATTAACAAAATACTCTGGTAATGGTCTGTGCCTGAGATGCAGAATAAATAATGGGCCTAGATAGGTAAATGTTTGTATCCCTTGCCTTCGAGCATTAATTGATTTGGGTCCTATCCCCCAGTGTATGAATGCATATGCGACTGTACATACGTTACATACCTGGATAATGGCATATATTAGTGTGTGCAACAGAGGAATGATGTTCCTGGGAGAATTCAGCCTCTCAGCCTGCAGAGAAAATGTGATCAATGTTTGCCCGTTTGCCTCACCTAATGCAACATCATCACATCACTTTTTCATTTTAGGTCTGCAAAGTTCAATCTCATCAAATAGAGGTCCATTACTGAAGTGCTAAACAAATGATTGGCCTTGATAGGAAAATGGTTGAAAACCATAGCAGCAAATGTCAGAATTCAATTCACTTCCATTAACAAAAAATAGAACAGAAAACGTATGCACCTTCTCCAGCTCCTTGATAACCACTCGGACCAGAGCCAAGCTGTTGGCAGGGTTGTTCAGAACCTTCTTATGAAGCGTCCATCGAATGATACCTGTGTCACACATGCATGCACGTGCAGAACACACACGCACACGCACACGCACACGCACACACACACACACACACACACACACACACACACACACACACACAACCCAGTTCTGTGTTTTCTCTTAACGCGATGTGACAGTGTACGTGTGGCTCAGTCGCGTTGAATGTGGCACAAATGTGTAAGATTCTAGTACAGTACATTTCCATGGCACTGAACAAAATGCCATTTGCAGTGTTTGCTATATTCCAACACACGGTTGATGACACACTGCTGACTCAGCATCTGGTTTTAGGCGAAGCTAATACATGCCTATCATGGGTGGAATTAGGACAAGAATGCTGTTGGACACAGTGTTTGTACAAATACACTGTGCGGCTCTGTCTGTGAATGTGAGCGAGAATGTAAGAGAGAGATGAAGAGGGTGCTGCGTACCGAAATGTGTACATGCAAAACGACACACGGCTACACTATTTGTTCCCTGGATAACATTTGTTTACATGCCACACACACATTATACACATTATACACTCAATATTATTTCATGTGAATAAACTGGAAATAAATCTAAGTTGGACCACTTCCTTATTATGGTATGGAGAGAGTCAACAACATTATGGTAGCGTTGGCTTTGTATAGGTTCAACAATGAGAAGTATAATTCCACAGTACCTTTGTCGCAGGCAGAGTTCTGCTTGCTGTCCAGCGCTTTGGGCAGTGCAGCCTGGAGACTTTGATAAAGGACTGCCTCTGGAACCATAGGGCTGGAGCCAGCTGTCAGTGGGTTCGTTAGTTGTAGGTTAGTAAGATTATGAACTGAATGTTGCAGTATCGTACGTGTTTTACAGTATACATATATTCAATGTGACAATCCCTGAGATTATCACGTATGAGATCTGGCTAATACATCATACAGTTATCCAAAAGGCATATTAACTGCCTGGTACATCTGGTTAATTTTCTTTGTATGGTTTATGTATTGCCGTGTATTGTATAGGCCAGGGGTGCCCAACCTTTTTTGACCCGAGATCTACTTTTCAGCAGCCAACCCCTCCGGGATCTACCAGTCCAATATCAACATTTAAAACCACACGCATCGTTGCCAGCCTGCAGTAACTTCACAACAACACAACACTACTTTGTTTTACCACTTTACTTTATGTCCATATACGTAAGCATAAAGTACAACAGACTTGGACAAACACTGCCATTGCAAATGCATCACACACACAGACGAAAATCGCTCTTTTTTCTTTTCCACCCGATTTTTTTCTTTCCCCCCCACATCTCCCGAGATCTACTTGAGATCAGGCCGAGATCTACCGGTAGATCCCGATCTACTGGTTGGGCTCCCCTGGTATAGGCTGTGTGCACTTCACATTTACCTATTGGCTCCATGCTACTCCGTTGGCTTGAACTATCCCAGGAGGCCTTGTTGGTCATGTTTCTCACACCCACGGCGGAGCCACCATGGCATCACTTCAATTGCACGGCAAGAAGAAAGGGAGAAGCGCTTGGCACAAGACAGGTCGAGGAGCAGAGTTTGTGTGGACACTGGTTGGGGAGGTTCCTTATGGACCTAGAAGAAAAAAAATCACACCCACACGAAGTGAGGGCCACATCGAGAGCAATATGTTATTTACTACCCTAAACAAACAATCATGACGGTCATTCATTTGTAAATGAACAAAATGCTATATTGAGCTGTGGTTAATGCAGGTTTATTTTAATAATAATCAAAATAAAAAAGTAACTACATTTTTTAAATAAATGAGTGGTGAAAAACTATTCGGTTGCACTTAAAAATGCAATACTTAATTGCGCTTAATTGCTTTCCACTATCTGAATCTGATAAATACCACAAGAGTAACTTCCCTAGGTGTTGTAGCACAAGCCATGCCACAGTCCCCAAAACAATAACCAGTGAGCTTTAGCGATCTAGAAGCTCCATGAGCAACAATATTTTATACATGACTCAAAGCACTCAAAACAATACATATCGAAATCAATTTAGATCATGCACAGTCTTACCCTTGTTTGTCCACAGAAATTCGAAAATTTCAGCTAGTATTTCACAATTGCATGTCAAGTACTTTGTTCGCCAACTATAGACACTAAGGAAGAGACAATGCATGCCTATAATGTGGTAGCACCTGTAGTGGCAAGAACAAGTAGAGAGAGAGAAGAGAGAGAGAGACCGATACTGAAAAATCAGAGAGTAGATCATCCGTTCCTCCCATCTTTACTTTAGGTCTGCCTCCCACCTCCCTCTCTGTCGCTCTTGTTCCATCTGGCTGTTCTCTCCTCTCTGTCTCTGTCATTGTGTGAGATAATTTCCGAGGCTGTGTGAGTGTGCAACAAAGCAATTCAGTGAGATGTATTTAGCCTTGATCCGTGCTAAGAAAAGCGACACTATTACAAAACAGCAACACTAACAGCACTGCATCAGCAAAGCAATGAAGACTGCCTGTTTGACCACACATTTCCTGTTCTCTTTTCTCAGTGTCTCTCTTGCTTACATGCATTTTTACTTGTTAGAGTTTTTCACTTTGCCAGGCACACACACACACACACACACACACACACACACACACACACACACACACACACACACACACACACACACACACACACACACACACACACACACACACACACACACACACACACACACACACACACACACACACACACGTACAAACACTTTGCTTCCTGATGTGAATGAGTGGGCAGACAACTTCATGACAAAACTATTTTTAGACAGTGAGAGTTGGAGACACACAGAAGAAAGAAAGATCCAAACTCCTAAATGGTTGGGACACATACTACATACTGTACAGTATGCCTACCCTGACAGTGACCCTGGTTACTTCTAGCTGGCAGGATCATTTAAATTTACGGCATGTTACACCTGCTGTAAGCTTTCCTGTCCCTCTAAAACCCAAGGGCCAAACTACATAAATTACCCTTGGATTTAAATGATTGTATTAAGCTATTATCGTTAGGGTTGGACGGTTTGAAAAATGTAAAACCCCGGTTTACTATGATCAAAATACCACGGCTTCCGGTTTTACCAACTAATTCATATTAACATGGTTGTGCATTGACATTATTACATTTTGTCAATCAGGGACATAAGAACACCTTTCCAATGTAATGTATTGTCTGTTATATTTGGATTTTGCCTAACTTGTCCGCCTGTGCTTACATAGTGTTGTGATGTCACAACAGACCAGCAATTGTTCTAATTCTAATATATCGTATACTCTACTATGTATTATCCCAGCAGCCGTTCAAATTATTAGCGTGATGATCCACACGGTTAGTTTACCGCAAACAGACAGGTGCACACAAGACGGATGTATAAATCAGACAGATGGATCATGGAAACTAGCATTATTTGAAGCTGGCATTCTCTACTGTTTCCATAAACAATAATAATCACAGCACCCAACGCTGTCATGTCAGCTGAAGCAGTGTAGCCGGTGTAGAGGATGAAGCTCAGGTGATATAATTATACCTTATCAAACGGTATAAACAGTATATCGCCCAACCCTAATCATTGTCAATATTTAATATCAATGTCAGGTTTGTGGTGTGAACAGAAACAGTATCTCAGCCTTTTTTCAGCCTTGTGTCAAATTACCAAGGAAAACGTCCAGGTAAAAAAATGTAATAGTAAATACTAACTACATAGTTTTGGCACATATTTATATATAGTGGGGCAGTGTGGCCTTCTCTTATGCACTATGTTACTCGGTTTGACCGTCAACAACCAATACTTTCCAGTAAGTTACTTAACAAGCTGATCTTATCAAGCTACTGTATGTAGTCTGGGAACCGACTGGCAAGACAGGCATTGATCAGCATAACATGCTTGCATTTATGTTCAGCATGACGGTTAGTAGAGACTTTTTAGTCGTTTTAGTAGCTATCGATCAAAATGACCAGATTAATCTGGTCATTTTGAATACATGTTAGCGAATACACATTAAAAAGGATCACACCGTGACGTCCAACTCAGTCGGTTCACACCATGTGACAAGACATGATAAGCAACCTACTGGGAATTATCGCTTGATATTATAGTTAGCAGAGTAGACTGTAGCTATTCAAACTGCATGAAATGATGCTCAATTGAAATGATAATATATCGTACACTCACGTAACAAACAATTAATTGTTTTCTTAGTGCAGTATCACCAATCTATCTAACGTCTGGCAGTGAATGTTACAATAGGGCACTGTGCTCTTGTAATCAAACATGCAGTCGGCCTTTGCTAGACTTTCCGTGTACTTTCCGTGGCGTGTAATAAGATGCACCAAGGACAAATCTTGATAAAATGTTTTAGAATAAGAACACCTGCCAAGTGTGAACTGTGCCCAGACAGACATGCAGGAAAGTTTCCCAGCAGTGGTAAGTCCACATTCCTGCGAATCAAAGCAGAGGTACACTTCCCCTAACGGTGGATATTTACTGGAACATTAAGGAGAGGTCAACGTGCACATTCTCAAAACATGTATGTGGTGCTGGTAGTAAACCTTTTGCACATATCCAAGCGTAACCTTTTGCACATATCCGTTTAAATCCTTTAATCCATCTTCATCAGCCACTTCAGAGAGGTTTTATTTCAAACTGACTACCCAAACTGCACATTTACTTACATGCATGCTTTGACTGCAGAGTCCTTTACAAGGCAATGCTTCCCAAACCATTTTATTTCAAAAGAGAAATTAGATGTTTGCCCAGTTTCACCCATACTAGTGAAAATAGCAGATCTACAAGCTCACAATGTGGCACGAAGGGTGAATATTCACTACTTTTAGACATATTGTTTTCTAATTTATGTAATTTCTTAGTTTTTTGTCATATTATTTTTGTTGTATTATTTCTATTATAACAATTTAGTTTGTTTTATTATGTTATGTTATTTATGTAGATTTAATTAATAGACAACTATTAATTAAATCTACAACTAGATCTGCTATTAGAAATAGCAGATCTACAAGCAATTAATGTTCCCAAAATCAATACTTATTATTTAGGAATAAGAATGTCCCATTTCAACAGTTTTCAAATGTACAAAAATGTGTACATGTATACAAAAAAGTAATAAAGTTGGAAATGAAAAGATATAGAAGCTCACATGTGCGAAGTCTAATAAAGATACAATATTTGCCACTGAGAGATATTGGTGGAGTAGAAGTTAAAAATAAAAAACAAAAATAAATACATTGAATGAATGAATGAATGAATGAATGAATGAATGAATGAATGAATGAATGAATGAATGAATGAATGAATGAGACATGAAATTCATGAGGGACTATCTTCCGTTAAGACCTGCCGCCAGCTACAGAACACAGGAAGGACACAGCGGTGATCTCTATGTGGACTCACAGAACAAGAAAGTATGCTCAGGAGGGGGCTGGGGAAGTGTGTGTTAAATGTGTGTGTGTGTGTGTGTGTGTGTGTGTGTGTGTGTGTGTGTGTGTGTGTGTGTGTGTGTGTGTGTGTGTGTGTGTGTGTGTGTGTGTGTGCGCACACATTTCCTGGACTGGAAACCCCCAACCACGGACAGCAGGAGGTCTATGGAGACTTCCCTCATTTTAGGCGCAATTCACATTATTATTACAATAATAATAAGAATTGTATTTTTGTAATAATAATAATAATAATAATAATAAATAATAATTATTTAACTAGGAATACAGTATGTATTGTAGCCGGTATACATCAGAGTCAAAGTAACACTGCACACAACGCAGCAATGTACTACCTTCCTCACAAAGTATAGCATACCAGTATGTTTCTGGCGGCAAATTGCCTGTGAAGATCGACTGACTATCGAAACATCACTACGGGCATTCTGACAGGCTTCAGTGCTTGTTCAACACAAACGTACTGTGTAAACAACAGAGAACAAAAGAGTGGATTGTTACTCAATGCAAGAGAGCAAGGCAATATTAGGCCTCAAAAGATAGCTTGCTGCTACACTAAACATACACACACACACACACACACACACACACGCACGCACACGCAAACGCACACACACACACACACACACACACACACACACACACACACACACACACACACACACACACACACACAGAGGCCGGAACATAATGGGGAAGCAAACATAACCTTTCTAATTTAGCGTGAGGCGGCGGTGGGGGGTATCAATAAAGTAATTTCCTGTATCAACATTCAGAACAATATAAGGAAGTTCTGAACGTGTGTGCGTGTGAGTCAATTGTGTGTGTGTATGTGTGTGTGTGTGTGTGTGTGTGTGTGTGTGCGTGCGCGCGTGTGTGTGTGTGTCTGCTGGATGAGAGAATACTTCATCCTACACAGATTTAGGATTCATTCACATTTCACAGTACCGATGTCACTAATTTCACAGTCACACTTGCATGAATAACCTTGCAAAAAAAGGGCCAGTGTGGACAATAGAAGTGACATGGCCAGATTTATAGCAGCAAACAGAGAGGACCCATGTGTTAAAGTCCCCACACAGGAGGAAGACAGATTGACTGAGGGATGGGGATAGATTAGGGGTGTCCTAGCTCTATTTGTGCATGTGCTTTTGTGTTAGTCAATTGTGTGTGTGTGTGTGTGTGTGTGTGTGTGTGTGTGTGTGTGTGTGTGTGTGTGTGTGTGTGTGTGTGTGTGTGTGTGTGTGTGTGTGTGTGCATGTGCACGCGAGAGCTCAAAAGTGGTAGGAGAACAAGGTTCTCCTGATGGTGCACTATAGTTAATCAAGATGATTTGTGGTCAGAGAGGATGATAGCTACAGTACATGGCTACATGCATCCGTGCATGTAGGCACGTGCATGTGTGTGCGTGTGTGCGTGTGTGTGTGTGTGTGTGTGTGTGTGTGTGTGTGTGTGTGTGTGTGTGCGTGTGCTCACCCTGAGAGTGCACTGTGCTGTTGTTGTTGTGTGAGGCTGGCAGGGAGGTAGGAAGTGGAAGCTGGGCAGGCCGGCTCTCTGGGGGGTCTTTAATGGTGTGAATTGGGTCTGGTGGTTATGGGAGAAGTCAAGTGAGGATGTAACCTCTCGGCTTCATTTGGGAATACTCTACAATCAGGGAGAAAAGCAAAATGAGACTAATGCAAGGGCATGTCAGGCTGTCGTTGAAAGGTGGAGGAGAGACTTGTGGTTGCAGTCTTGCAACTAGCAATAAAAGGCAAGCAGGCTACTTACTGAAATAAACGCCTCTCTTTTTATCTCCCTCAATTCTCAATTTTATGTTAGTCCAACAGTTTTTATAGTCTGCTTGAGCGCAATAACACTTAGGTACACAACCCACAATGTGGGTGCTTGTGGTGAAAACAAGTTGGTTGGAAAATAGAAACAATAGCCAAGCTGTCTGTCTGTTCTAGAGATAAGCACCATTCTGAAACCAGAAATATAGTAACCATAACTATAGTCCATAACCATAACCCAGAATCAATGCTAGGAAAAGCATTATGGTTTGATGTTGACTACGATGGCCATACACAACTGAGCACAAAAATAATTTGCATTGTTTTTAAAAATGTAGGTGCTGGGCGTGAAAACATGTTTGTTGCCACCTAGTCCCATCCTGTATCAGGTAGGGCTGTCACGATTACAAATGTAAGCAGACAATTCATTCACATAAATAATTGTGATTAACAATTTAAATGAGGTTGTAGCTGGCATTGAAACGTATGAATAAAGATTACATCTCTGTTTGCCTGGTAGACAAAAGATGCACTGGGCACATATGACAAATAACTGAATTGCACTAAGGAATTTGAATACATTATTTTTACCCCCAAAACACAAACAGAAATAGCTGATAAGCTTACAACATGTCATGAAAACAACAATCTAGATCTGCTATTTCGGCTTTTATTTTATTTTTATGAAAGAATGTCAATGTGAGAAAAACGACCAGACAATTATGTAATACTTGTTACAGGCCAGGTGCCAGGTGGAAGATGGTGTCTAGTCTTAAAGGGCAACTAGCAGCTGGCAGCTGGCTTTAAGCAGCAGCCGCTAGGACTACAGCAGCTGCTAGAGTCCTAGCGACTACTTTAGAGACCGGTTTGGCGCTACAGGAAACACCCTAGAGCAGTGGCTTTCAACCAGCGGTCCGGGAACCACCAGTGGTCCTTGAGAGAGTTCCAGGTGGTCCCCAGGCTAAATGATGGAAAGTTAGGTAACCAGATGTAACTCTTTGAGAGCGTAAAAATGAAACAAAATGGAGCCTTTTCATGTTTACACTCTCAAGAGTTAAAATATTCATCATGTGTGTTATCCCAGGTCTACACAACTAGAGAATGCAGAAGATTTTGATCATTTGGTCCAGAATGGAATTGTGAGCAAAAGCAAAACAAATCTTTAGTTTTGGGGTGTGTGGGGGTAAAATGTCATCAAATGGCAGTCCATGGCTCAAATGCTGAATAAATAGTGGGCCCTGGTATCAAAAAGGTTGAAAACCACTGCCATAGAGTCTCTCAAGTGTGGTGTTGGAGGAAAAGCCATGCAGGGGTGACCAAAATGAGTAGGATTCATCCTTGCTGAACACATTTCCATCAGTATCTGCCCTTTCGGTTTTGAGATAGTGTGTGCAATTGGATACTGTGGCCTATAAGCGTCGCATTAGAAGGAATCCGCTCAGTGAGTTTCATATCAATTAACAGTGGTTTTAGTAGGAACTCACTCAGCGAGTTTCATAGCAATTTACTGATGAACAACTTTAAATATCTTGTATGGAAGTGAAAGTTTGGCTTATTGTTGGTGGAAAGACCAATGGATCAGCATTGACATCATGAAAGTGATATAGAAACTTCAGTAACAATGAGCTATGCTCTTTGGAACAAGTGGTAAACAACAGATGGACGGACAGACAGACAGATGAGAGGATAGATGGATTGAGACACTTGTGTTATGAGACATTGGGTTTATGCAACTTTTCTGGACGTAAACAGCTCTGCTGTGGCCCAAATGCAATTAGCGTTGTAGAACAGTCACATGTCCAATGATGTTTCACCAGTTCTTCATGAAATCGATTAGCCAGGTTTATAAATTAATTCAACTAGTCCAGACTGTAATACAGAACAACATTCAAGTGAGCTTCTTGTGTTCTTGTCAAATTGAAGTACATTGTTATTGTAATTATTGTACACTGTACAACTACGATAAAGGAAGGCGCTGTCAATCGCTAGACTGCGGGGTTGTTTATCAGAACCGTGTCTCTGTGCACAGATAATCAGAGATATCACATGTGATATCAGATCTATGTCTTGGTACATGGATCATCCGATATCACATGACAAGTGCCATGCCGCCACGAGCATAGCCTGGAAACCGGTTTCCAGTCTATACTCTTATAATGCCACGCATACTTTCCCTGACCGAGTGAACTTGGGCCATTCTACAACAAATACTGTTTCCAGACATGAACTTGATGCCAGGAATTCTGTAGCGTCACTCTGTCCACACTCTAGACCTTATTTAGCTACCGTGGGCATAATGATGTGGAGCTCTAATGTACAGTAGGAGTAAACATCCAGAAATGGGATCACCACAAGCAAGGACAGGATGTGCCAAATGCGTCACATGGATGCAACGCACCGGGTACACACAAACATAATCACATGCCCACCACCCAGTACATACGCACACACACAGACACAGATACAGACACAGACGCGCGCGCGCGCGCGCGCGCGCACACACACACACACACACACACACACACACACACACACACACACACACACAGCGCTTGGCAATTGCCTCAGCCACAGTGGAGACAACTTCCCCGGGACTCTAGGCACACGACCACACCAAGGAGGAGTGTGGCCATTTATTTTTAGAAGTCTGTGGCTGTCTGCATCTTAGAATTGGCAGTGCAAGAGGTCAAGGACTCCTATACAGCTCATAGCCAAGGTGTTTCCAAGAAGGAGATTGAGTCAACTTTTCTTGAAGTATAACACGGCCCAATTAGCATTGCAGAACTTTCCCATATGCATTGATGTTTCACCAGTTGATAACAACATTGATTAGCCTGATTTATAAATCAATTAAAGCAGAGCAACACTCACATTAACTTATTGTGTTCTTGTCAATTTGAACTACTTATTGTTATGTTACAATGTTGTTTGTGTGTATACACTGTTTAAACTATGCTAAAGGAAGGCCCTGTCCCTCAATTTGATCTCTACTCTGCGAACCCAAATAATTGTTAGATACTCTGCCACAAGATACCTCATGAATACTGTGGTAATTGATTGTGGGCAATTGCTCCCATGAGTAATATTGTAAACAAACAATTTGAATCCATCCTGTGGTCTGCAAACATGTATGCCAACCTGCCCGGTTAGATTCAGCGTTCTCTCTATGGTTCAAGAAGGGATAATGAAATGACTTTTAATATCATAATGAAGGGTGAGAACATTGAACTAAAGAATTTGACAATCCAATGAGGCATATATTATTTGAGAATACCTAAAAGACTGAGACTTTTCTTTTCACCATTTGAGAAGTCCTTGGGAAGCAGAAATTGACGGCACACTTAAGTCCAACATCCTGTTTGTCACATGCCTGTTTAGGACTTGACTTGGGCCTAGATTTTCGTCACTGGCAAAAGCCCTTATCCCTTAAAGATGGAGGGCAATGATTTTTTTTTACCCTAAAACATGATCATCAGGAATTATTTTAATATGAGGAAGAAGTTTTTTTTCCCAAAAAAGCGTACAGTATATGTTAAAATGACATTTTTATGTGGGCAACCTCACCAGCTCATTGAGTATGCCTGGTTTACCTGGTGGGTGGTGATGGGTGGAGATATACCTAAACTGAAGCCACACCCACAGCTGTAGTTGTATGGTAAAGGGGGAGGAGTTAGGGGAGGGGCTGAAGATGTGATGTCGCTATATTACAGTTTTTTACATTGGTACGTTTGACTGGAAAGGTTCAGCCCTCAGGAAGAAACCCTAAATACAAAGTGAAGACATCATTGCACATAAAAACTAATCAATCAAGTACTGTCACCTTTTAAACATGTACAAAATTGGAAAAAATACAAAAATCATGCCACTCCATCATTAACATCTTTGCCTTTATAAATTATAAACGACATTTTTCAATAGTGAAATGTGACTGGCCAGTCTACAAGCTCACAACATCTCAATAGATTGGCTCGTTGGACTATTCCAAAAGGTTTTTCAAAATAGTAAAAAAGGCAAAGAAATTAGGAATAAGGGGTTTAGTGTGTGACGTAGATGGAGCCCCTGGTGTTCTGAAGCTGAGACAATACACATCTCCTCAATCTCTGTGAGATATGGATTACTTCATTCACGGTTCACTTCAGAAGCACCAAGTATTGGAGCAAGAAGGGAGTCGACTGCATGCATGGGGCGTCTGGGTTGTGGTGTTTTGGCACGACATCGTCTGAAGAATCAGGTAGTTCAACATGGGTGAACTGTGACTTGCTATGAATCACTAGGAAAGACACGCTGTGGTGGAGCAACCACAACTTGGCATTTTCACGAGTAGTTTTCCTTCGAACCACACCAACAGAAGACTTGCAGACCAGAAATGCAAGTAATGCAAACCAGAAAACCGGTACTGCCCACAACCCAGAAACATGGGAGACTGCCACATTAGATAACTCCGGCTTGTGTTGGCTACAACGCCACTGGCACAAATACAGATTGTGACTGTGCCCATTATAAAGCTACAGCTATTCTCGGAGAAGTGGGTGTACATAGACAGACGTACAAAGCCACATGTTTATTTTGCCGTCAACTTGAATGGTACATGATTCAAGGGGTGCCCCTCCACCCCTGACAAAATAAACGTGTGGGCTTTGTGTGTCTGTCCAGTCCCCGGAGTTGTCAGACATACAAAGCCCTGCGTTTATTTTGCCTTTGACTTGAACGCCACACGATGTCGCAGGGAGGGTAAACAGACATACATGATGTTGGAGTGGTTAGCACTGCTCACAAAGGAAGGGAACAAATACATCCCTGGGGGGCCCTTCTCAACAAAGCAGGACATTGTACATGAATTTAATCTCTGGTTGATGATATACAGTATGCATAGTATAGCACTATGTGTCAGGGTTTCTCATAATGGTGAGATGGGATGGGTGGCAACCGGCAAGGTGGTCACGTTTACTTCTTGAGACCAGAGACGAGTCATTTTGTTGGTGTGTCAAACTGTCAACTGTCAATTTAGAGACAAAAACACAAGGAGGCTAGACAACACTGCGACCTAACCCATAAGTGGCACCAGGAAGCTTTCATCTAAAACAGGGAAGTTTCAGGAAATACAGCTGTGCTTTTAGACTGCGCAGAGACACAACAGAGAGGCAGGGCTTCAGTGAGATCAGAGATCAGGCATTGTTATCAACGGATTGTCATTAGGCCTCGGCTATCCCGAGAGGAAAAAATAAAATAGGGTACTGCAGGCAGTTCCTTGTCCCTGTCTCTTGTGTTGCAACTGCTAGAGTACCCAGGTATGATTGCTGCAGGTAGAAGGCTTATAGAACAGTAGCATGCAATGCATGCATGCATGCACGCTTGCATGAATGAATGCATGAATGAATAAATCAACCAATAAATAAATCCATCAATCAATAAATGCATAGCCTGCATTCGTCTATAGATAAGAGAGGTGCTATAGCTTCCTATAACTGTTACTAGTAGTTGCTCAACTCAGATAGTATGCTATTTCAGGTTTCGACCAGCGCATCACCGTCATTTCATTTGAGTTAAAAATAAAAGTGCAGTCACACTACGCGTGGTGACTCTGTCTCTGAGCGAGCAAGATTGTTGAAAAGTGGAACGTTTATATTATTACCACACGGTGTCATTCAGCGGAACAAAACAATAACCGTGCCTATAACTAACAGGAAAGCATATTTCACTGCACTGTCTGAGAAGAAGGGTGGGTTGCACTGCACCCCATGGTAGGAATAATTGCAACTGATCTGACAGCCAGCCACTCAGCCAGGAGTTCATCCATGGCTCCATCCACGGAGAGTCCAGATTCATGCAGATGGCAGATGCCAGTGGCAGTGAGCGTGGTTAGGAATACCAGGTTAGAAAGCACTTATAATGCTAGCCATGCATTGCATGACGCTCATGTTTCAGGGCTATTATAATGCCTGAGTCCACACACTTTTTATTAAATCGTTTTCGAGTGACAAGAAAATATAAAATATAAAATAATACCACTGATTGGGTTCGCCATATCCAATTAATATCATAATATGAATATATTGTATATTATCATATCATATACTAATCATATATTATTAATAATAATAATTATCATATTAACACATGACACACTTACCTGTCAGTCAGTCAGTAGCCTATGCATGAAACTCAGTCGGTGTGGCCAAGCTCGCAGCTGGTGGAGTTCATTTACACAGAGAAAGTGAGTCAGTGACAGGCTCGGCCTCACAGCACTGCCCCGTGCCCGCGTCTGGCTCCGACACAACGTTCACTCAACTGACAGTTACGCCGGACTGTTCCGTCAAGTCGACGTAACGGTGAATAGAGAGCTGAGCAGTCCCGCCCCTCGTGATGTCGCCCCTTTTCCAGAAGTGGATTCCACATTCATTTTCTCATAAGCTTTTCGAAAATGATTCATATAAAGACGATTACGCCGCGGACAAAGCTAATAACTCGGGTCGTGGGAAATCATGAAAACACGCACAATCTTTTGGGACAATGAAAATGTACACTGTCCCTGGTTATCGACGCCCATTTTTCCAGATTCATTTGTGTAAAAAGAAAATTGAATGTCAAATAATGTCCCCACAAAAATACTCCATTTTAGAATATTTTTATTGGGGAAAAACCCTGTCTTATATTCAAGGTAAAAACTAAACAAAACGTATTACCTGCCGTTTTTTTTTGTTTTTACTTCTTGCTAATTAGATATTGCATGATAATGCTGTGGTGGCTGTCTTGATTAGTCATGACCCAAGTTGGCTTCGGTCAGCGGCGTAATCGTGTTTATATTAACCATTTTCGAAAAGTCTATGGGAAATGAATGAGGATTCCATTTCTGGAACACGGGCGACGCCATGAAAGGGGCGGGACTGCCCAGCTCTATACTAGCCTGCCTACTATGCAGTAGTAGTTGTTCTTGTTTACAGAGCCATACAGTAATGACACGAGTTTTGAGAGAACAGCAGAAACCTCTTCACGCGACTCATGTAAGTTCCCGTTGGATCCGTGTACGTTTTGATAGTTTGATTCTCGTTATTGTTGTCCCCATTCTAAAATAGAAGGATTGGAGGAGTTTGGCGCAACTCCGACTCTATGCTCTAGCCGCCTTACCTTCATGTCTTCAGGTTCTGCTTGTTCCTATTACCTTCAAAATAAAAGTTTGCACCCCCCCACACACACGCACACACTATTGTGTAGGCAATAGTAAATAGAACAAAAGCATGGCAAAGTTAAATGTACACAATTGGCTTTATTTTGAAAATAATGGATTTAAAGTGCTGTTCCTGCTGAGACTAGACACCAATATAAATACAGAATTATATATATATATATATATATATATATATATATATATATATATATATATATATATATATATATATATATATATATATATATATATATATATATATATGAACAATATAATCCTATAGGATGAACATACTGTCTACCTCTCTATTAATCTTTATTTAGTGATAAATGTGTAGATGTTCTGCTAACGTGTAATATTGTATTAATGATGATGCTGGTGATATCAACAGTATGATTAATCATGGCAAAGGTTTGGTATGCTATACAAACAATTTGTAATTGTGACCAGAAAATATAGTCAAATATCAAATACCTCGGCTCATAAAACTATGAAACGTTCTATAATCTATACAGATAATAATAGTGTAAGCTGTATCAAAAACTATTACTGCTAAAGTAAATCATAAGGTCGCTCTACGAATGCTACGGAATGCCAGCAGAGACACCTAGTGGACAAAATAATTATTTCAGCTCAGCAATCAGTGGTGATGGCAGCCCTTGTTGTAGAACATCAAATTTAATTTCAAGTTGTTTTCATAAAAAAAGAAAGCACACAATAGTAGACAATTGTATATATTACATTATTTACATAGCTCTAATCATTCTCATTCATAAATCATATCATGGTCATGTTTCTTGTTTACCCCCAAGAGTCACAGTTTCAGAAGTCTCTCTCCACAGGTGTAAACATTTTGTCTTGGTCCTTCAGTGTCGGTAACCCTTATTCTCAGTAGCCAACAGAGAGATAAGAGAGCAGAGTCACCGTCTAGAATTGAGGACCCAAATGACAAAAATCCACAATGGGACCTGGGTGGGATTATTTAAAACATGACTGTAGTCAAGCAGGGATTCTCTGCCACAAGTCCATGCATAGCATGGATCCATCAAGGAATATAATAAAGAAAGGCACATCTCCTCTAATTAAAATATACTGTAAAATTGTTTGCTTCCACAAAAAAGAAGAAAACTGAAGAGTCTCAAGGCAAGGCCCCGCTGAAGGTGGCTAAAGGCAGACAGAGGAGAGAGCAGAAGGTGTGCTGTAGAGGCCGGATTTGCGGGGAATGGAATTTTCCATGCCTCCAGTCGGTGGAATCATCAGGCTTGTAACACATGGAGATTTCACATCTGTATGAGAAGGACAGGGTTAATTAATAACAATGCGTTGCAGTGTTGTGGTGTGTACATACAGTGACTATCTCGCTTTGCACATTTCATCTAACTTCCATCACTCTATGTACAGTGATTATGCTCCCCAGAAGAATATTGTCAATGGGCAGACAATTGAAATTGTCTCCAGTTATAAGTATCTGGGCACAATCTATAATTGTGCCCAGATACTATCATTATTGAATCGTTTACTGTGCCTGCGTACTACGTACTTTTACTTTACGCACTTTTTCCTCCAGCACTGTCTGTTTTGTTTGACGTTTTTTACTTAATTGTTTTTGTGTCTACCTGATGCTGAAAAATACAAACAACGCACTTGTGGTGTGGATTATGGAACAAACCCCTAATAAGATTATATGTGCCTCCCTGGCAGTGTTGGGAATATTACTTTACCTTGTTAATATATTACTTATTAATTATTACCTCCATTTTAAAGCAATATATTATATTACAATATTACTGTCTGAGCAAGTGTAATATATTGATATTACATATTACTTAAAATTTTTAGTATCACTATTAATCAAATATTGCGTAGACCAGATAATTTGATGACAAATGATAGAAAATAAGTAATTATTTAACTTCTGCAGTTGTCAATATAATTTCACAAGAACCTTTTCAATGAGACAGATTGTTTTAGTTAAGTAATATATTTATTTATATTACAAGTTACTGCATTTTGGTAATATATTATGTAGTATATTAAGTTACGTAGTGCACATGTCCCAACACTGCTCCCTGGACAGCCGGAGATCTTTCATGGAAGTGTTTGTCTTGCCCCCATACCTGGTAACACACTGCAGGACTTTCTTCTCATCCTGGTCCAGACAGACAGCGAAGGTTGTGTTGTCAGTCCCACAGACCTGCACCTTGTCCACCTTCACCTCAGTCACACTGAGCTGCTGGAGAGGGGAATAGACGTGTATGCTGTAAGTGTATGCTGTCCTCTAGTACAACATTTGTTTTGTTCAATGTTTTCGTTATAAGTGAGAATTGCAGGTACACTCCAGGTACAAGATAATAACAAAAGCAAATTGAATATTGTTAGCCTCATAGGATAAATACCCAAGTCATTTTGGTGAAATTGAGATGATTTTATTGCAAATCTATTATTGAAATTCTAGAAATCTCAATTTCGCCAAAAACGGCTTAGGGATTTATCCTATGAGGCTAACGAATGTAAAACCAAAATACTAACTAACTAACTTACTAAGCTGACAAAAAGAGGCATGGAACAGTCTAAAGGCCAATCATTTTGTTGGTTGACAGACACTCATTGCACTCATTGCATGAAGTATAAATTGGCCTTCATCGAGATTGCCAAAAACAATATACAGACACACACACATACTGTAGATACACAGAGTGATAGAGACACAGAGACATCTGGCTCACCTGATTGTAACCCTTCTTGCATTTCCCATTTTGTCTCTTCACAACCTCTGTCATTGTGAGTTGCAGGCATTCCATCTTTGGGTCTGGCAGGAGAGTTCACACAGTCAAATCAGTATAATTTCACATGTTCATGTTCATACTTTCAAAAGAACAAATTGCAGGAACTAAATACATTCCTGTATAATTTCCAGACCCCACTTTAACATCAAATTCTGGTGCATATTTACATGTGCTTATGGCAAATGGTATTTGATCCATAATAGTCATAAGGTTAATTATACAATACAAAGTCAGCAGTGAGTAGATGTTTTTGGTATACCTAGCTTCTCTGGGTTTTTACAGGCCTTCATCAAGTTTACAGAAGTGCAGACTTTGTTCTCTCTTTTCCACTGACTTCTCCCACTAATCACCAGCTGAAAGAGAAACAGTATAATAATAACAACACAAGAAGGGACCAATTCCACTTCATGGACTGCTTCATGGATACTTTTTGTTATTATAATAACTTGTTTCATAGAAGCATAGTGCTGGTAAGGTGTAGTCATACAGTAGCAATGATTCTCGATTCATAGCACAAGCTAATATTGATATTTAATATTATCAATTACCAAAAGTAGCAAAGAACCAAAGCGCTAGAAGAATAAGCATTCCTCATGAAGACAGTCTTCATGAGTTAAGTTTGCGTTGTGAGATTGTTTTAACATACAGTAGATCTAATCAAAATAAAATCTCCCTACCTTATTGTACACCACATCCAACTGCAGAGGAACTGCTTCCCGGTCTCCATCAATACCAAACCTCTTACCAGCAGCACCTTTACAGAGGCATAAACACAAACACATGCATTTAATAATACAGGCCTAGATTATAATTATACACCAATATGACAAGTAAGAGACAATGTGGCAGTCAGCATGGCTTCTCAACAGAAACATATAACTTTAAAACTGATTTATGCAGAATCATGAGACTTCATGATTGACAACGATATGTGGTTCATATATACAAATTATCCAGAGAACATTAGTCTATGGAGATTAGGTTGGTAGGTCATGGTTGTCAGCAAGGGAGTGGTCCCTTTGTTTAATTGCTGTGCAAGGGAGATTATAGCATTAACAAACTTAGGAGAAGAGGACAGAGATTTGCTGCTTTGCTGTTTGTTGGACTCAGACATAGGTATGTTGGATCAATGTTACAGTACTATAAATACATCTTTCGAAAAATCTCTTTGATTGAGTCAAGGTTTTGCTTTGATTGCTTTGATTTCTTAAGAGTTTCAATTCCGCTAGATTTTGGACTGAATACAATACATGCGAGCATGTGAGTACGCTAATCCACAAGTGAGTGAGTGCTTGCTGGTGTGTGTGTGTGTGGTGTGTGTGTGTGTGTGTGTGTGTGTGTGTGTGTGTGTGTGTGTGTGTGTGTGTGTGTGTGTGTGTGTGTGTGAGCATGTGAAAAGTAACATGACAGACACCCATGGCCTTTACGACTTGTGTTCCTGCAGTGTGACCCAGGGCTAGCAGGTGTGTGTGTGTGTGTGTGTGTGTGTGTGTGTGTGTGTGTGTGTGTGTGTGTGTGTGTGTGTGTGTGTGTGTGTGTGTGTGCGCGCATGTGAAAAAGAACAAGACAGTCACCCATGGCTTTGATGGCTCGTGTTCCGGCAGTGTGACCCAGCTCCAGTGAGTGAATGAACACCTCTGTCCTCTGCTGGCCGCTGGCTAATGTTAACTGTAACAACAAACACATGCAATCACACACACGTGCGTGCATGCAGGAGCATGTTCAATAGCAGGGGCTATTTTTGCCACAGACATACAGATCAAAATGAGTGGACAATAATACTACTAGAAACACATTAAGAGATTGCCGTGGCCTGTATGACCATGACAGGTCAATAACTCAGAGTTTGTACAATAGAACCAAATGGAACCTTGCGGTTCTATTCTATCGCGCACGTGAGTGTGTGTGTGTGTGTGTGTGTGTGTGTGTGTGTGTGTGTGTGTGTGTGTGTGTGTGTGTGTGTGTGTGTGTGTGTGTGTGTGTGTGTGTGTGTCAGCATATCTAACCTCGGCCTGATAGAGTTGGATCAGAGCGGGTCGTAGGGCGTGACGACAGTAGTACAGCACCATGTCAGCCAGGATGGGCAGTTGATGCTGCCCATAGGAAGTGTCACAAGACTGTGACTCACTCCTGGAGGTTTGCTGTGGGACAACACCAACACAAGTTATTACTTCCGTCAGATGCATGCATCATCACATGTTTGGACTTCCCCAGCTCTTTGGTTATGTAACAGAGATACCAAGATCACAAGTCGTATGCTTGATTTAAGTCCAATAAATCATGATACCCTGAATGAGATGTGCATGAAATGTACTATGTTCAATACATGGTATTGAACAATGAACATTAGCATTTCAGCCTACATGTTTTACTGTTCCCCCTTGCTGTTTGGATTGGTTAAATGGAATGGATGTTATACCTGGCAGACAACGTTGGCAGGTAGGTTGAGCAGGCTGAGTGTGTTTCTTTCGTACCAAGGATCCAACATTCCAAGCAGGTGGGCGATGTCATTAGTACTGTCTTCTGTGCCCAGGGAGTTGAGGTCCTGCTTCAACAAATTAAAGAAAACTAGTTAAGATTCATTTCAGAAGTCGTGCATCGACCAAAAGTCCCCAATGCCAAACCCTCCTTCCTCTTACATTGGACGAGGCATTCCCTTTCAGAGGACTGCCTGTCGATGCCACAGGACTAGGAGATCTCCTGCACACAGGCCCGGCTGCAGAGTCCTTCTTCACTGGGACAAAGTAGAACTGCAGCTTGAATGCCCTGCTGAGGCGTGGACACACGTTCTCCCTCTTTCGTAGGTTGCTGTAGGCACGTGCCACCTTCCCTGCCACGTGATCCGCTCCGAACACCACCACCCTCAGTGTGTTGCTCTTACCGTCCTCGTCGCTGCTCAGAATGGGCCTCCTACGGAAGCAGACGTGCTTGAGAGTCGGAGTCTGTGGCTCAGGGCTACGCAATGGGACCTGCTGGGGCAAAGAGTTGGAGCGCTGCTTGGACCGCACCACAGAGAGGTTCATAGATTCCGGATTGCCCAAGCTCTTGGCCCTTTGAAGTAACCGAGTGCTCTTGGGCTTGATGAACAGCCGGTAGAACTGCTGACTGAGGCGAGCAGAAGATTTATTTGTGGTCTTTGGAGAAGATCTCTCTGGAACAGGAGAAGAACGAGGCGAGTCATCAGGATCTGGATCTTCACAGAAGTCGCTGTCTGCGCCAGAGGTGTAGAGTGAAGGGGGGTATGACTCGGACGCCATGGACAGGGTAGAGAACATGGAGTCTTTGGAGGCAGTGGAGAGGGAGGAGATGTTTGAGAAGGTAGAGACACGATGCTGGCTCCTGCAGCTATTTGGGATGATGGACATGACAGGTGGCTCTACTCCATCCTCCTCCCTGTCATCATCCTCCTCTTCTACATACATGTCTGCACTGTCCCCCTCATCTTCCTCATACGTGTCATTCTCCTCCTCTTCACCTGCCTCTCCATTGGTGGTCTGAATGTCCGTCAGGTCATGCTCATTCTCCAAAAGGGTGTTCAGAATATCTGCCGTCACAACAAAACAAGAATGGACACAGAGTAAACTTCTGCTGCCTTTCATAGAAATATGCAAATAAACAAATCTGAATGAAACATTTGTTTTCAGAAAATGTGCTGGCCTGGTTACATTACCAAAATTATCTTTGTCCCACTGAAAAATGTAACATTTGGCTGTTGGCATGGGCAGAGTTTGTAACATTCCTAAGAGAAGATAGAAAAATATAGGTAAACATTGTAAAATAAAATGGTAGAATAGTTCTCAAAAGCAATCAAGACACATCAAATATAGTTTAATATATTGTAACATACAGCAGTGCAGTGCAACATACAGCAGTGCAGAATGTTTTACAGTAACGTGTCTCTCTGTTTTGTTTACAATCAAATTGAGACAGACAGATGGGCAGGCAGGAAGGCAGGCAGACAGGCCGATGTTTTGCACACTAAATGATGTACAAAGACAATCAGCAACTCTGCAACCTCTGTTTTTAAGGGGAAACATTAAATGAATACTATGAAATAGCACTACGTCATGTTTTGTGACGTGGTTCACTTTAATAGGATCCATTGATTGCATCAATGATCTTAGCTTATCTGAAACTACTGTGTCCTGTTCTCTCACCGTCAGACTTCCTCCCATTGGATGCTGGAATGCCTATCCTCTCCTTCAGTTTCTCCAGGCCCTGGATCACATGAGCCCGGCCTGTCTGCGGGCCGTCCATGGCAGCAGCCGTCTCAAGGATATCGGTTACCATGGAGTAGATCTTTCCCACCTCATCAACATCTTGTGCCTGATAAGGAACATGTATAATCACTATAATGATATTATAGTTACTGTTAAGCTACCAGTGATGGACACGCACGCACAGTACCGGCACAGAGTCAGCCTCAGATTAAGACACACTACTCTATAAGCCACACTACTCTATAAGCAGTGGATCATGTAGCATAATGACTAGTGACTGCATTGTCACTACTAAGTAGGTGCATGTAGGCTGAAGTAGGCGTACTGTATTGACAGTAGCATGTCAGTAGCTTGCCTACCAGTAAAAGCCCAGCACACCTCCACTCACATCTGTGCAGTGTGCAAAGCCTGCTGCTTTCTGACTTTCTCTGCATTTTTTTTTGGAATACAGACAAAGATGACGAGGCCAATAGACCTACCTGCAGGGCCGTATGGATGCTGTGTAGAGGGTATTTGGTGCCCAGGACAGACTGGTAGGCATGTTTGATCAGGGTTATGTAGGTGTCTCTCTGGGACTGCTGGACGGCACAGAGCTGCTCAGCCACAGACAAGAATTCGGCAGGCACCTCCGCTGGGTTCATCAACAACACCGTTCTGCACACAGGGACACATCCACAGTCAAATGATTGACTTGAACTATCAATACTGCAATACAGAAATACTCTGTTACGTCCAAAATTCAAAATGTGTTTGAGTGAATGTATAAAAGTCAAAATATACATTGTGAAGCTTGTAGATCGGCTATTTTCGAATGGCCGAAATGCTTAATATATGTTTTGTAATGAATAATGATTATCAAAATCTACAAAGTAACTAGTACCTAAGTTTTCAAATGATTGTAGTGCAATATTTGCTCTGAATTGTAGTGGTGTAGAAGTAAAAGTATTGGAAATACTCAAGTAAAGTACAAAGATCCTGAAATTAATAAAGTACAGTACTTAAGTAAGTGTACTTAGTTAGTTACTACCACAGAGATTCATCATCATCATCATCGTGTGAGTGTGTGTGTGTGTGTGTGTGCGCGCGCGTGCGCGCAAATATGGAGGAGGAACACACACACACACACACACACACACACACACACACACACACACACACACACACACACACACACACACACACACACACACACACACACACACACACACACACACACACACACACACAGTTTGCGTTTACAATAAAGAGGAATTGTCACGTTGAACAGGAAGTGGTAGAGCTGTTATTCAGAAGGTGGGGGATGAACGCGGGGGAGTTTCCAAGAACTTACACGTCACGTGTAAAACAAGATAAAACACAATCATACTTGCCAAAAGGTAGTGACCAGAGCGACCACAAAACGGATGAGCTTTAACCACTGGGTATACTATTTAAGAGCAGCAGCAAAAAAAAAACACTGTACCTTCCTTTTTAAGTGAAAGCAGTATGATACAGCTCAGTCTGAAAATAAACATGGAATTTCCTCAATCTGTTTACAGTTAACTGATGAATCATTTTCAAATCGATAATTTAATTAGTTGTCAACTAATCTAGTAATCGATTAATCGGATGGGCAACTAATAATTGGAGTTATCGTGGGTGTTTTCCCACTTAATCATAGTTTTTTCCAGTGTTAAATGTAGCTAAACTAAAGAGCAGTGAGTCATCTCTGTTCCCTTACAATCTGATGATGCACAGTAGCAACTGCAAAGCACAACATGATGCAGTAATGATTATAATATCAACAACAAAACATAAGACTTGAATATTTATTTTTTTACCTATAACCTATTTGAGTTCATAAAAGTACTGTTCCATTTATCAACATTATTTTTGAACAACATAATGCTGCTCTTACTATAGAGGTAACTTTAAGTATATGTATTATTTGGACATACATGGTCTTGGACTGGTCGGAGATGTTCAGGCCTTGTTCCTCCCTTACTAGTCTGTGATAGGATATGCCTGCATGGGAAACAAGCATGATTGATTCATTAAACCACAGCAATAATGACAATAAAAGTGAATAATTAAACATACGAATCATGCTATACAGTATGATATAATCACGATTTTGTATTGTGTACTCAAGGGCTAGTTTTCTGGAGTTCAGAGAAGGCTGCCAATTACTGGATCATAGATAAGATCATTGTTTCATACTACCGCAATTTGCAGAGGGAAAGTACGGGTCAATATAAAAAGAAATGCCTGGAAGCGCTCGTTCACAATAATGCAAACTCCTGCATTATGAACAATTTAGAAGATTGATAGATTTCCAACAAAAAAAACTGCTGATTTTAGTACACTAATTTTACACAGTATGCTGAGTTTAAAGTTGTTTAATACAATGGTGTTGCAAGATGTGTGTGTATGACTTGCACACAGGAAGCGAACGCTTCCCATATATGGAATTCTACATATTTTTTATCAAACATACCCAAATGGAGTGCTTGATGCACGTACACACATTTCTGCTTGGGTTACACAGTAATCTCACTCACTGTGTTTGCAATTACAGTATATCTAACATACCAACTCATCACATCCCATTTCAAGCCACTGTGCAGCTAGGTCTACTGTACATTTGTTGAGTCGTTAAGGTTTCTCGAAAGAACACGAGCAGTCGACACTCTGTGACTGTGCGTGTGTGTTTAACGGCATGCATGCTAGAATGTTTCTACATCCGCTTTCAAACATAACAAAAGTGTACTTCTCTATTCTCCATTGGGCACCATGTACAACCCTTTAATAATTACTCGGTTCCATCTGCATCTGTGAGTTTCATTTCACACTGTAAGTGGAAACATTCTCAAGATGATATTCCTGATATCAAATCATTTATTCTCAGGTGTGTTTCGGTTAGTGATCTCTAAAACGTTTGATTTTGACTTTGCCACTAGAGGGAAACTAAGTACCAACTGACAGAACAGAGAGCCACTGAAATTGATCAGCAGAAGTATTGACCTGGGGCCTTGATTTCCTCTTGTAGTGTTGAGAGGAGGTTTCTACACACGCTGCTGTAGGGCTCTGGCCAGCTCAGGAAACCATGAAACACCTTTATGGCCTCCTCCAACAGTCCAGTGTCTGCGGGACAGTGCGGTGTCTGCAACCCAAAGTGCTTTTTCTGTTGATTGTACTCACACAATGAACAGCAGGTGATGTTTTCTTTGTAATGTCTACCATGCACACCTTTATGCACAGTACAACAGTGGTGCCTCAACTTTTTAGCTCGTCTTAGATGTCTATCCCAGGACAGAACTAAACTAGTTCATTAAAATAACCATTCTACAATGGCTATTTGTAGAAAATATATACACATACAAGCCACCTATCTTTACTACTACAAGGAACACGTGTACATATGCTTGCTCTTTTTTTCGCACTCTTTAATCTATGCTTTTGTTTACTGTGTTTTCATATACAGTATATTATATTATATTGTATATACTTTGCAGAAATGTGTTTTACTCTTATGTACGTGTACACAAGATGTAACAATTACAATCACTAGGCAATTCCAAAATTAAATAATGGAGCACTCGACTGGCCTGAACTTATTTATTCTTTTGACGTGGTAGCTGACTTCAGCAATAATCACATCTGGCATCTGATATTACATTTGGAGAAATACACATTACAGTAAGTTACAGTAAAAAGTGATGAAGGTGTGAAACGCTTACCTGAAGAAGAGTGGACGAAAACATGACAGCAAGAGGAGCCACCAACTCATACTGACACTGCTCCTGAACCTGCACACGCGCACGCACGCACGCACGCACGCGCACGCGCACGCACACGCACACACACACACGCACACGCACACGCACACACACACACACACACACACACACAGTCAGTGTTGGGACATGTGCACTACGTAACTTAATATATTACATATTACAATATATTACCAAAATGCAGTAACTTGTAAACTAAAATGCAGTAACTTGTTAACTAAAACAATCTAATATATTATACTTTTCTTTCTGCATTACTGCATTACTTTCAATATTACTTTCTGTCAATCAGTCTCATTGAAAATGTTCTTGTGAAATTATATTGACAACTGCAAGTTAAATAATTACTTATTTTCTATCATTTGTCATCAAATTATCTGGTCTGTGATTAATAGTGATACTAAATATTTCATTATATATTTTGTAAAAAGGTTTACAAAATAATAGTAATATCAATATATTACACTTGCTCAGACAGTAATATTGTAATATAATATATTGCTTTAAAATGGAGGTAATAATTGCACACAGTAAGTGGTAATACTTATTTTAACCATCCCATATGTCAGATGAATTATTAGTGAGGGTAGTACAGTTGGTATTCCGCCCAAAGACCAACCATTAGGGGTCAGCAGAGACAACAGTACACAAAGAAGAGTTGGCGTTGACTGGAGAGAACGCTAGCCTGATTATCACTCTAGTTCAGTTAGACTTGTTCTGAACCACCGCCAGATGGTGCTGTTCTGCACCAGGTCGATGGGTCTGAACCAGACTAAAAGAATGTGTGATGAACATCATTTCAATTTATAATCTCATTTTATCATCACTGCATGATACAGGTATATGAATCACATACATACAGTAACTTCACTGTTTAGAAGACATTCATAGACATCCTCAGATTAACAGTTTAAAATAATGGATGGTTCTGGTGAGGCACAGACAGCGGTCTTACCTCTCTGGTCTTACTGATGATCTGTTGCAGGAGGATGAGGAAGTTCTCTGGATCTCTCTTCACCAGCTCTTCCAGACTCCAGCGGTTCATGGACTGGCCTGCTGAGCACATCAGAACTGGGGGAGGGGAGGACAAAATGACAAAATAAGAACAGAATGTAATCAGCTTTGTTGTCCCATTGCATATATATAAGGCCTATACAATTTACAGTTTAGACATTTAACAGACTCTCCTATTGCAGAGCGAATTGCAGTAAGCAAGAACAACATACTGTATAGACAAATTATAGAAAAGATCGCAAGTAAACCAAGAACATATCATTAGTCAAACTCATTAGTCCAAAGTCAATCAATGGTACAGTCTGTTATTGTGTGTATTACAATGTTATTGGCCAACCTATGCCACATCAGCCTCCCGCTGCATGACTCCCTCTACACTCACACCCTGCAGCAGCGTGTGGCACAACTTCCTCCTAAAGTGTCAGCCCTGAGCACTTCCGCTGGCACACAATAATAACGTGTTTTTCATGACATTGACTCAACAACAAGCAGTCATTTGTGCTCTGGTTCAGTCACAGCGATACTGGTACATGTTTCCCTTGTGTTGAAAAAGCCGAGAAACAGACCAACTAAACAGTAAATAAAAGATTTAATGTAAATGGCAAGAAGTTCAAATCTCAGTGATGTTTTGTGTAGTCATTAGTCCTCCCATCCACCTCTGCCACATTGCAAAAATCCTGCATCAATTTAACTTTGAAAGGATCATCAGTAAAATAGTTAACACTTGGATTCTTAAAAAAAGAGGAGCAAGCCACATCTGAGGGTAGACTGGATTGTGACTGTCCCAGCAAATAACATTCAATTTTACGCTTGTGTGAGAGATACAAAACGCTGTGTACAACCTCAGGAGAGTTTGGAAAAGAAATAGGGAATTTAAGTTCCCGTCTCTAGGCCATGAACACGACGACAACGGTAGGCGTGGTCCGTCGCAGTTGCGGCAGAAGCCCAACATAGTTAAGAAAGCAGGCGACGCCGATGGGGTCGACCTCTTCCACTGGCCTCTATGGTTTCCATGGTGACGCTCCTCTACAGTGTACCTCGCGTCCATGTGGTTAACCCGACGCCAAAAGCTGCGTTTTGCCGTCGGAGGAGAGGGTCAGATGGCCGCGAGGCTTATGTATCGAGCACAGAGCGATTCATTACTGGCGTCGTAGGTTGTACAGTCTACCGATCTTAAATAGGCTAATGTCTATGTGTGCACTTACCATTCCAGTGTGGTGCTGCTGTAGGACTTTGTCTGATTCCACCCAGACACCTGTCAAACGCATGCTGGATCCGGTCCTCCGTGCATGTTGTGTGCTGCATCTTCAACACTGACGTCTGCAAAGGGACAAAAGATATAACTCTTATAACATGAGCTGATTGTAATGCTGTCC